>QMIH01000029.1:686131-727331 GCA_003987875.1 Clarias batrachus | reverse complement strand
TACTTTGTCTAAGTTATTGGTGTAGTTAGTGCTTGTGACAGATTGACAGAAAGGCAGATAGATAGATAGATAGATAGATAGATAGATAGATAGATCAGGACAGACAGACATAGATCAAGATTTAATTCCAATAGATAGTATAGTATGTATACTGTATAAGGGACAGAGAGAGAGAGAGAGAGAGAGAGAGAGAGAAGCTGTTCTGTGCTGTTGCTCCTCGTGATTCTCGTGTACAAACACACCATTGTCTGACTGTGTGTTTATGCGTTTCACAATTGTGTATGTGTGTGTGTGTGTGTGTGTGGGCTGTGACTCAGCAGCTTCCATTTTTGGAGCAAATTCAGTGTTTAACTTGACATCAATTAATTTACTTACACAGTTTGTCCTTAAATGTTTTTGCGCAAGTCGATCGTGAAATGAATGATTTACTTGTAGCTTTATTGCAAATACCTCGCATAACTGTATGTAGTATAGATATGTATATACACACTGTAAAAACACTTGTTTTGTTGTTGGATATATACTTGTTAAGAATTGAAACTGTTTCGCCACTTCGGTTTTGGCGAAACACAGATGTGTGTGTTTTGTCATGTGACCACTTCGGTTTCAAGATGTTGGAACTTGATGCTATTTTCTGTACTAGGAATTTTCCACAACCTGCTTTGATGTGCCTTTGGAGTCATTGTCCTGTTGGAACACTAAATTTTTCCCATATTTGAACTGTCTTGCAGATTATTTGAGCTCATGCTGAAACATTCTGTGTTAGTCCTCCTAATTCATGGCAGTAACACAGCCACAAAGCATGATGCCACCACCACCACCACCATCATCATGCTTAACTGAATGATGGTGAGTGGTGGTAAATGAACCCAATTATCTAAGAAACAGATATGTCATCACTGGTTAAATCTTTTTTTTTTTTTGCTTTGTTCAGTGGTCAGCTACCAACTTGAGCCAAGATTGAAGGTGTGGATTTTAGACCAGAGGCTCCTTTCTTGGACGGCAGCCTTTCAGCCCATGGCGATGTAAAACTCTTGTGACTATAGACAATTTAGTGACACTGAACAGTGACAGTGAACCAATTTACTTTTAACTGGGAGTGACAGTTTTCTTCTAAATCTTAGAAAAGTGGCTCCCTCTCCCAATAACGTGTGCGTACATACAATTGTTTGAATTGACCCTGGAGTCTGAAGTTGTTTAGAATTGGCTTCAAGAGACGTTCCTGACAAATCTGCAGTCCTCTTTTTCAGATCTGGCCTGAGCTCCTTGGACTTTACCATTGTACCGTATGTTGTTCAGTCCGTTGAGTGCTAATCAAACTCTCCTTTTGTGTTGGCACACAGAAGCTACTAATGTAGTCTGTCATCAGCAACAGGAAGTTGAGATGCCATGGATTTGGCAAAGTAGAAGACATTACTGTAGGAATTTTAAGTAGGAATGAATTGAGTGGGCGAATGTATAATTTTCACTTTGTATGTAATGTTGCCTTGACATTCATGTTCAAGATGAGTGTATGTAAACTTCTGTCCATCTAAACTGTATATGGAAAATGTGCAGCTAATCCTATGGATTTTAATTGCTTTAAAACTAAAAAGAAGAATAGCTGATGTTTTGAACACACACACACACACACACGCACACACACGATTTAATTGCATTCCTGACGCTGTCATCATGCTCCGGAAGGTTCGGTAGCCTTCAGGCACGAGTGTGTTAAAGCCGCTTTTCTCGTGACAAGCTTTAGCTTCCAATGACAGCTGCTTTCCTTAGGCTGCCTTCTTCTCTTTCCTCTCTTTCTCTCTTTTTGCTCTCTCTCTTGTCTTTCTCTGACCACTTTATATCCTAGCTACAACTCGCTTTGCTGGAAGACAGAGCGCATTAAGGTGAGAATCAGAGATACGTCTCTGTTTCTGCTTTATGATCAAGTCTGAACATGGTGTAATAGGAGCTCACGCAGATTTTGGGGTGGGGGCATGGTGGATGGGGGACGGATGGATGGATGGGCAGATAAAGAGATAGATAACTGGAGAGATATACTACAGAGAGATCTATGTAGATAAACAGCAAAAAGAATAAAATAAATTATCCCTCTTACTCCACAAAAAGTTGATAATACCTCCCTTTTGTTATTACATAATGTCACATCTTTATTCGTTTATAGTTATTAGCGATGGGAATCACCAGGGAACATCTGATACAATATTGTCACGATACATGGGTGATGATTCAATTTTTCGCGATTTTGTTAGTATCACTAATTTATAAATATTTTTTAAATATTTTGTTTAAATTCAAAACAAACGCAAAAATAATTTGCTTCTATGGCACTGGATTACCATCTCAAATGTACCACCTCTTATGTATATCATAAAAATATATCCATTGACATTTATTTTTAAAAATATTTAGGAATGTGGTGATAAATATACAGTATATGTATGTAACTGAATACATTTCCCCCCCCCATGTCCAACAATCTAGCATATCCATAAGGTGAACAACCAAGAGACTTGGTTATACAAATTTCCCAGTCAAATTTTATTGTTGTTCCTTTCCCCATATTACATTCCATGTTTTGTTTCATTCTTTCTGTTTTTTTATGTTGTGTTTGTCTTTTGTTTGTCTTTTGTTTCTGTCACTTTTTCTTCTTTTTTGATGATTTTTTTTACTTATTTTTTTTATTTTTTTGAAAATTTTTGACTTATAAACTTATTTCTATTCAATGCAAAAATAAGTGTTTCATTAACATATAAACAAACATCTATAAATATCAGTGCTAACTTGCAGTAAATTGTTAACATTACATTCATTAATGCTGAATTTCATAGATGTTAGTAATGAAGTGAATAATTTATTTCTTTATTCATTTATTTCTAGAGCCTGGACTTTATAAAGGACCAATTTAAACTTTAAAGCACTTTAAATAATTAGTAAACTATTTACGCTACTACCTGTTTACCTGTTGTACCTGTTGCGCTACTACCTGTTTACTACCTGTTGTACCTGTTTACTAGACTGAAAAAAAATACATTTCATTTAAATTAACAGCAATTAATAAAATCATTAACTTACTTTGGTACTTTTATTTTTAGTGTTAACTGAGACAATAAATATTTAATTTCTTAGTGTTACTATCTTAGTTATGTGTATATTTTATTCCGGCCCTTGAAAATGAGATCAAAGATTTAAACTGTAAAAGGGAAAATCAGCACTAGAAAGGAAATTCGACTATGTCATCACACAAATCCACTTAAAGCTGGCAATTTTTTTTTTTTTCAGATCTCTCCCTGATTTGAGCAACAAACCACAAGCATGTTTTTAGGACATTAGGTATAAGATAAAGCAAGATGAATCAGATGAAAAGTGACGAGTGAAAGACACTACAAAGCAGCCAAACCTCTCCAAACTCGCTAAACGTCCCGATCTTTGACCTTCCAGAGCCTCGGCTTATTACGAAAATAGAGCTTGGGGGCTTACAAAGTTCTGATCAGTTTTTAGAATTACAAAGCAACAATATAGGAGAGTGAGATACCAAAATTATTATGCTGTTTAATTCTCTAATCTGATTGGTCAGAAGGTGGTCAGTTTCAGCAGCTCTGAGAGCAGATCTGTTATTTCTCTAGTAACAATTTATAAAGAGGAAAAAAAATCTTTATTTCCTAATTTATTCAGATTTAAAATCTATAACATTCAGCAATAATTAACTATAATTAATGTTAACGCATATTAATAGATGTGTGTTTAGATGTTATTAAAATAAACCTGCATTGACTAAGAATAGGTTCATAAGTTATCAAAAATAAAACTACCACATGAATATTAACTTACTAAACTTGTTTTCTGGTGTAAGTATTTAAGGTGGGCTTTTTTCCCCTTTCTTCAGTTTTTGTGAGTTTCACAACTTATAATGATCGCAAAACCCGTTCATTAACTTCTTGTTCAGATTTGTCATTGTTGAAAAATGTCACTGTGGAAAATTTACAGCAAGTGTTGATTGCTTTATCATTGTTAATATTCAATTAATGTTAAAGTTAACAGTATCAGTAAAGGTAACCTTACTGATCAGTGAGTCAGGGTTTGTTTATGTCAACTAATCTGTTAAATAATGTCAGATACAAGCATTAATACAGAATTATAGGGTTAACTATTATATGTTATTATAAAACATGTTTTTTTTGCCAAGTGAATGGTTTCATGAAGCAAAGACAGCAATGTGAAACTCGTATGCACACATGTATACAGACACAATGCACAAATTGAATTTTTCCTGACGAAATTTGAAACCCAAGTGTGTGCGTGTGTGTTAGTTACGGGGGAAAGTTGATGGAATGCCCCTTTGGCACTTGAGGACCCATTAAAGAGGCGTCCAAAGTCTTGCCTGCCTTTATTTACACAGTTTAACAGAGGAAGCGCATAAGAACATGTTAATTAGCTTTATAATAATACACACGGCGAGAAAAAAAGAAAGAAAAACATTTGAAGAGGAAAGTAAAAAGAAAAACGTAGGAAGGAAAATTGAAAAGGATAGAAGGAGTTTGAAAATAAATAAACAGTATAAATAAAAGAACGGATGTGGATAAAAGAAATAATTTAGGATGGCAAAGAAGGGAGTGATAAAAAGTGAAAGAGAAAGGAAGTAAAGTGAAAAGAAAATAATTTGAAGAGAAAATAGAGTAATGATTGGAAAAACAATAAAAAGAATAGAAGAAAATGTTGGGAATAAAAAATAAAATAAAAAAATAAGAAGGGTTAAAAATAGCATAATGGAAAGAAAGAAATCAGAAAGAAAATTAAAGGGTAAGAAAAACTAAATAAAAAATGTGGCTAAAAGAGATGATATCAGATGACAAAGATGGAAATAAAAGGGTGACGAAGAAAGAAAGAGATTGTTGAAGACTATTGGGGGAAATGTAACAGAGAGAACAAAATGGAGGACATTATCAATAAAAATAAATAAACAAAAACATAATAGTGAATAGAAATAAACATTTAAAAGAGAAATAACTAAAAATAAGTGAAAATAAACATATTATAGTGAATTAAATAAATATATATATATTAAAATAATATTGGGGCAACTGGACCACGTATAACAAAATACAGGGAAATTGTAAGTAAAGGAATGTAAATAGATTAAAAATGTATAATATAATAGTGGAATGGTGAAAAAAAAAGTGAAAAAAAGATGGGAAAATGTTGGAAGAAATTAATTGCAAGGAAATATGAAAACACAAGAAAAAAACTAAATAGAAAAGAAAATGATGAGAATGGAAAAGGAAAGAAGGAAGAAAAACAGACTGAAAGTTATTAATTGGAAAACATATCTATTAAACTTTCCACATATAATTAATTTATTCTCTTCATCTCAAACCATGTTAATAGTGTAAGGAAGCTGCAGGGCTGTGAGTGACAGCCAGGATTACTCTTACTGTAGATCATCATCTACTGTATCGATAATTAGGGAGAGATGTATGCGGAAAGCAGAGTGTTTCTGTGCCTTTGTGTGTCTGTCTGTGTGTGTATGTGTGGGTGGGGTGGGAGGGGGGGGTTAATCACTGTGGACTGATGTGCAGTAATTAAATGCTGTGAAGAGGCTGATGCAGGAAGCACTTCAGTGCGTTTAAGCAAAGTGATCACTTAGATATTATGAGAGGAGCATCAGAGCCAGAAACGTTATTAAAAGAGAGGAAAATATATAGTCTAATGTGTAAAGGTGGAGGGAAGGAAAGGAAGACGGGACAGATGAAAGAAGAGGAAAAAGGAAACGAAAGAGGAAAAAAGGGAAGGAAGGAATGAAAGAGGCGCAAGCAAAAGGGAAAGAAATATTGGGAAGCAAAGGAAGAAAGAAAAAGAAGGAATGGAAAGGAAAGGAAATGGATGGAAAGAAAATTAACAAGAAGGAAATTAAAGGGAAGGAAAGGAAGAAAGAAAGGAAGACTTTAAGTAAAGAAGAGATGAAAATGTAAAAGATGAAAGTAAAAAAAGAAAAATCTGAAGCACAATATATATTTTTTAATTCATAATGTTAGTTGGGAACAAAAACAAATTTTAGGGGAAAATATATTAATAAAAATATATTAAGCAAATGCATTGTAAGGAGAGAGAAAGGGGAAGAAACATTGGAAGAAAAATTTTAAGTATAAATGAAAGAAAGGAAAGAAGATGGGGAAAAAAAGGAAACCTGAAAACGATGAAAGAAAGAAACACTGGAAGAAATGAAAAAATGAAAGAAACCAAAAATAAATAAAAAGACAAAAATAATGTAAGATAGGAAGAAAGTTAAAGGGAAAAATGTTAGGCAAGTAATAAAGAGAAATGCATTTTGATTGGAGGATAGAATGTAAGATGTAAAAGAAATGAATATGAAAAAGCACAAGTAAAAAAAGAATGTATGTTCCTTTTTAAAGGAATGTAGCTAATGTTTGCAGAGCAAAATGGCTAGCTAATTTAGCTTGAGATTTTTTATTGTTTTACTAACTTGGAGCAGAACTGTAAATTACAAGCCTACATAATCGTGTAATTGGATAATAGCTAATGAGAGCACATTAACTAGCTAACATTGCTAACCTGAGGTAACATGCAAAGCTAATGGCAGTGACTCGTCATTTTTCCGTGGATACCGCACTGGAAAGATGTTGCAGCAATGTTCACATTAGACATTTTGATTGGAGCTGCATGGTTTAGGGGAAAACGCTACATCACTGTTAGACAGCGATGCATGGAGAAGAAATAGACTGAAAAATAATAGGGCGGCTATGTATCCTCATGCTGCACGGCGGTGAATCTGCTAATGGAAATATTTGTGGTATAGTTACCTATTTGATTGTACTTATGTGATACAAAGTAGGTATGTTTAGTTATATAAATAAAAAGCGTAACTGTATGTGTGTATGTATGTTGGGGGTGAGTGAGACAGATGGAAATGGAAGCAGCCATAAGTCAGCAGGAGTGCAGGGGGCCCTCGGTGAGGGTAGAGTTGTGTGCGTGCATGCTTGTGTGTGTGTATGTGTGTATAAGTGTAATTCCTTCACGTTCACAAACAAAATGCTTTTTCCCAGGCCATGTTTGAGACAAAGTTTCCCCCCCCCCACACATGGGAAATCACCCACATGCTCACAAAGAATACATAACCAAGTGTATGTGTACAGGATGTCCAAGAAACCTTTTCATTGACTATCAGTAGGCCTATACTATAGTGTGTGTATGCGCATGCGTGAGCTTGTGTGTGCGTGCACCGTTAAGTCCGTATAAACACGTGAAGCTAACTGAAATGCAGGAGACATGTTTATTTGCACGAGTGTTTGTGTACACACTGGTTGCATAGAAACGACATGAACTCAAGGTACTGTTATTCAGATCTCTCTCTCTCTCTTTCTCTCTCTCTCTCACACACACATACACGTACATGCACAGTTCCTCTAGCTTTGATTGCCTTTGTATTCATTCTGACATATGACTTAATCTGCTGATTGATGGGTGCCTCGTACAAGCAATTATGCAGCCTCGCTGTTTACACACCACATAAACACGCACACGCACACACTCTTACACACAGAAGACTAAAGTAGGGGGGGGGACAAAATGTGTACAACACCTGTGATACTTTAAGTTTTGGGTTTATAATAAATGTTTACTACATATTTTTGGTTCACAAGACATGTCTACTGCACACTGTGGAATTATGAACAGTGATACCTCAGCATACGAATTTAATCCGTGCTGGAGGCGAAATTTCTTTTCCCATAGGAAATAATGTAAATGCAGATAATCAGAAAATAAATTTATATATATTACCAATATTACCAATTTCCAACACTACAATCATATTTTTGCATATAACAGCAATCAAAACATTTAGAAAAGACATGTAAATTATGTAAAATATTAAATAAATGAATGTTAAACCTTACTTAAACTTAATTTATTCTTCTTCTTGGCACCAGCTGCTTTTAAAACGAAACTGAAAGTCGCTCCCTTTTCTTCTTGCTACTGTCCCTGCTTCTTGCACAAAATGCAAAAAAAAAATGTAAACTTGATTTGCTTGGCTTTCCACTGATGGAAACAAATTTTGAATGGCTCCCAGTGTCCTCTACAACTTATGCGCAAGCTGGACATACGTGCACCATTAAGTGAAAATTCTTAAGCGGAGGTGTTATATGCAAAGGTACCTCTGTAAGTACTTATTATTTATTTATTTATTTATTTAAATAAAGAATGACAAAATTTATGTGTAATATAATTCTGCATTACAAAGTTTCCAAAAGTGCACAATATGTAGCTTATGTGGCCTTAAGTATAAAATATACAGTTGATGTAGTTTATGTATAAAATCAGTTTTTAGGTGTAAAATAGTTGTATACTATCAGTTTAAGATGTATAATCAGTTTATACTACAAATTCTAGGTGTAAAATATGTAAATACTACATGTTTTAGGTATAAAATTGTTGTATACTACCTGTTTTAGGTAAAAATCTGGTATACTACGTGTTTCAGGCATAACGTCAATTTAGGTATCAATTTTAGGTCGATTTAGGTATAAAATTGTTGTTTACTATATATTTTATGAATAAAATCAATGTATACTGTATGTACAAACTGCATATCCTTCAGGTTTTAGGTATAAAACCAGTGTATCCTACTAGTTTTAGATATGAAAATCATATACTATAGCTTTTAGGTATAGTATATTATCCATTTAAATTTTTTTTTATGCAGTTGGTCTATACTAAAGTTTTAGGTATGCAATTGTTGTCACATACAGTTTTAAATATAAAAAATATAGGTTTTGTAATTATTATAATAATAAAAATAACAATGCATTTTATTTATATAGGTGCCTTTCTAGTCACCCAAGGTCGCCTAATATATTAGTTTTAGGTGTTAAAATCAGTGTACGTTACATGTTACATGGATAAAATTGGTGTTTTAGTTATAACATAAAATTCTACAGTTTTTACAGTTTTTACAAAGTACAAATACCTTTTTTTGGTATAAAAGCACTGTATAGTACAGGGTTTAAGTATAGAATTAGTGTTTCCTACAGGTTTTAGGCATAAAATCAGTGTGTACTGTGAGTTTTATGTGTAACATTAGTGTATTCTACAGGTTTTATGTATGAAATGAGTGTATACTAGAGGGGTTTGGTATCCAATAGATATAACTGCAAGTTTTAGGTATAGAATGAGCATATACTACTGGTTTTGGATATACTGTAAATCAATGTATGCAAGGGCTAAGCATAATGTCAGTTTATATTACAGAAATACACAAATGTATAAAATACACTAGAGTTCAAATGTATAAAAGCAATGTACACTACAGGTTTTAGGTAAAAATATTTATGTACACTATAGATTTTAGTTATAAATTGTGTATACTACAATTTTTTGTTATAAAATCAATGCACATAAATGCACAGAATTTATCAACAAAATCAATGTATTGTACAAAATTAGTGTATACTACAAGTTGTAAGTATACCATTAGTGTACAGTATATAACAGGTTATAGTTAGAAAATTAGCATATACTACAGGTTTTTAGTAATATAATTGTTAAATACTACTTTTGTAGGTATAAAAAAAAAAGGTTTAGGTATCTAGTTTTTAGGTATAAAATAATTGCTTATTACAGTGACCTTCTTTATAGAGTATGTGTAAAATATATAAATACTCCAGGATTTAGCAATAAAAAAAGTGCTTCATTAAGTTTTTCATTTCTTCACTCGTTCCTACATTTTTGCACACTACAAGCTTCAGTTGTGTCTGGACCTTACTGTTTTTTTGTTTGTTTGTTTGTTTTGTTTTGTTTTTAGAGAGAGAGAGAGGAAGGAAACAACAAAAACCCACATCTGTAGAACACCTGTGGGTTTGGAGTGGTGTTTAATTCTGCGCTGTGATTGGTCGGGTGCAGAGTTAGCATTTTTAGTTAATAGATTGTTTATAGTTGCTCTGATCAGCTGTAAACAAACCCAAAGAACTGTTCACTCAGCCTTAGATTAGTCTCCGGACAGTTTCTAGAAGACATACACACACACACACACACACACACACACACACACACACACACACACACACACACACACACACACAATTCCTGTCCATTCACACTGTTTGACCGCATATGGAGAATAAATTGCATTAGAAAAGAGTGTGTTATATTCTCTTCGTGATGTGTAGTTTTGCCAAATCTGTTGGAAGTGAGACACTGATGCAGTAAGGGTGTTTAATTTTAAGTAATGTTTATTGAAAATTACGAATAAGGCAGAGAAGGGATTGGAGAGAGTCTGATGGAAAAGGTTAGCCAAGTAGGGTAGAGATTGAGTGAGTGATAAAAAGGGAAGGGAAAGCTTGACGGAGTGGAGGTGACAAAAACAGAGTATAAAGAAAGGGAGTGAAGGACAACAAGGGAGGGGGAAAGGGAGTAACAGGAAGAAAAGGAGAGAGATGGAAGGACAAGGGAGTGATGCAGGAATGAAAACAATGCATAATGGAGCTGTTAGAGAAATGGAATAGAGTAAGTTAGGGTGTAAGAGCTTTAATGATGGCACTGATTTGAATAATGGAATGATGGCCAAATTTAGAATTATTAATTATTAATAACTTGTTCAACATCAACTTCTCTCTCTCTATATATATATATCTACTTTTTATCTTACCTATATCACAATAGAGGTTGTTCTCTTTAACTCTCTCTTGGTTTCTTACTTTTTTGCTATCTATCTATCTGTCTGTCTACCTAGCTATCTGGCTGGGTCTGTGTATTTTCCATTAGTGTCTCTAAACTTGATCTATGATCATCAAGCTGCTTGCTTTTTAAACAAGCAATTGGCAAAATACCACTTATAGTCTCTATAAGGAGGCATCATGATTCTGAAACTTGGATTCCAGATGTCCATCATCCAAGTTGCCCCCCCCCCCCCNCCCCCGTGTCAAAGCAGCATTCGGTCGCACTGTTCATGTTTATACACGACTGAAGTTGCTTCATCTCCTCAACCACATTGTCATCTTGGTGTGACATGCATTTAAGAACAAAACGTTATCAAGTTTTGAAGCAAATGTATGATAAAAACTTTTTTTTTTTAAATTGTTTGTCAATTGTCCACCATACAAGACCCTGAAAATATACAGATGCTAATATTGCTCATACTCACACACAGCTCAAATCAAATAAGAAAGCCACATAGATTGTTGCTACCTGATGTATCGGAGATACACAAGTAAGTACTCAAGTATACCGGAGTACCAGTGAGAATTATGTGAATGCTGTCTATTAGGGGAGGAGGGCGCAATCATTCTTGGCATGTTATGAATCAACCGGGAAAAAGCTGCAAAAGCAGGCTTTGTCTGAAACATTGCCTACTACCAGCGTGTGCAATAGTCTCAAAACATTACGAGCACAAATTATGCGTGCATACAAAAATAAATAAATAAATAAATAAATAAAAAGTGTGTGCGTGCATGTTTAAAAAAAAAAGAAAAGCTGTGAGCATTTGTCTCAAACCTCTGCTCAGCATGCACTCATCATCAAGCGGTTAGAGCGAGTGATGTCTCCACTCTCCACCATTAGACATCCATGCCTAGACACCACATAACACCACATGTATAGCCCAGTTTGAGCTGTTGCACTTGCACCAACACCCTGTTGAATGGCCTTGAACGTGAAGGCTGCATTCCATTTCATTTCCTAGAATCATGGCGACACAAACACATATGCGCGCGCGCACACACACTAGTTCTCTCTCTCTCTCTCTCATTTTATAATTCTCCTGTGATTATGCAATCAGGCCTGCCGTGTTGGCTTTGACCTCAGGGAACTCCACTCACACACACACACAAACACACACCACGCTTCAGGCATGAGTCATATCCGAAAACGAGTGGAGCAAGGGAGAAAGAGAAAACACACTGATGAACTCCAGGCAGCCTTGCTAGCCCATTCCTCTCTTACTCTTTCCCTCGCTCCCTCTCCTTCGCTCTCTTGCATAATCTCGTGGGTCTCGCTGGTTCACAGGAAGCGATCTGTCTCTTTTCTGACAGAAAGAAGAAGAAAAAAGCGAGTGAGTAAAACAAGAGAAAACAAGTTAGGGAGAGATCAAACCTGCACATGCACGTGACGTCGTGTGGGCTGCGGAGTTCAGGAATTAAATAAGAATGCACACTGCAGGAATTAGTTTTAAGGTGAGTTCTTGCTTGTGGAACACCGAACGCTACAGGTTGACATTCAGGACGTTACAGGATATGAACAAGATTGCCCGTTCAGACAGACATAACTGCAGATTTGAGGCAAAATTCAGGCATTCGGACCAGAACTCAAAAACCCCCAGAAAACGGAGGTTTTTTACGAAGTCAGATATTATGTCAAGCACTGCACGTAATACACACCCATGTAGAATATAGAGTGTATATGAGGCACCATCATCGTGCAACCTGGTGGTAGCATTGCTGCTTGACAGCTCCTGGTTCTGGTTATGGTTTGTGCAGCGTTTCACATGTTCTGCACATGTCCATGTGGGTCTCCTTTTAAAGGCGGCATTGTGCGGTAGGTACACCCTACGGAACGTGTACTCGAGTTTCTGAAAACAAAAAAATAAATAAATCAAACTAAGGATATGATCAGATTTAAAGCGCATGCTTCGGGCACCGAGGTGTGAAGTCTGATCCGGTTGTTTCTGGATCGTCCGTGTGAAGGCGGCGGGTCCTGAGGGCACGTTCCCACACAGCGCTCACCTGAAGGGCTGCTTTGGCGTTGTGGGTTTAAAAATAGTCATCTGTAATTACTAGAAATTATTTTGCAGGGAGGAGGGTGAGTGAGTGAGCGAGTGAGTGAGAGAGAGAGAGAGCGCGAGTGTGTGTGCGTGCACGTTTACCATGTGCTAATTTGTGGTCAGGGCATTGTGCCATTATGCTGATTACTGTTGCTTCATTTCTTCAAACTGTTGTGATGCTGAGGATTTCATTCATACAGTCAGTCATGCATGCTTCCTGATACACAGCATTAGGTCCTACACATACACACGCTCTGTCCTCCAGTGGAACAGGACGACCCCGGGGGTGGGGGGGGGATTCTCAGCATGGTTTGTTGGGATTTTTAAGGATGGTAATGCAACACCCCGTAGTTGATTATTTTGCTGTACCAGTATGCCTTCTTTTTGTGTTTTATCAGTTACTATCCATTTGTTATTCATTTGTCAGATCGTGCTCTAATATTCTTCTCTCTCTGTCTTTCTTTTTCTCAGATTACCGCGGTTTGTCGTGAAGCCGCACTTTTTGCCCTGCAGGAGGACATTAAAGCTGAACACATTACCGTCAGCCATTTTGAATCTGCCCTGGCAGTCATAAAGCCTCGGGTGCCGGACTCGCTCCTTCAGTTATACGCTGACTACCAGCGGCAACACGGCTCTGGATCCTTCCACTGACGTTCCTCCATGTGTGTGTGGGTGTGGGTGTGGGTGTGTGCACGTGCTTAGAGACTAAGCTGAGTCAATACCAAATAACTTGTACCTGGGTGAAGATACGATATCAATATGCTGATAAATTTCTCCTAATACTGACTCAATGTGTAAACGCCAGACGGATACAGCAGTACAGCATAAGCGTGGTCATGGGTCTCCCGCATTTCTGTCCTGTTTGCACGTCCGCATAATCAGGACGTTGGAATAAACGCTCAGAATCTCTTTCGTCTGTCCTCCTCACAGTCCAATTGTTGTGTGAATGTTTGCACAGTGGAGAAGTTCTCCAGCCTCAAATGAGTTACAGCTCCATAAAAGTTTTACTCCGTCACAAATCGGGAGTTTTACAGCCGTAACGCGTTTCAGCTTTATTAATTTATTGCAGCCTTAATCCTAGGAGACGACCAGAGTGGCATTCAGGCATTTAGGCAAGCTCTTAAAAAATACAGTGGATGAAAATGAACAAATCGGTAAAAAGCACACCCTGGACCTGAGGGATCTGTCGCGAAAGCACAGTACAGCACTTAGATTTATTAATATCCAATCAGTATCATATTATAAACATAAGGTTGGTAGTTTACGCTTAAATATATTGCATATAAATATGTAACAATATTACATTTTAAACACCCCCCCCCCAATAAAGTCCATCAATCCATCCTTTTATTTATCCATATATTTATCTAAATGATATTATGATTCTAGTCTGCACTTGTTCTTGTGTGAAAGCTAGGTTGCAAATTGAGAGTTTGCAACAGCCTCAGACATCGTTCACACCTCATCATTTGATGTGGATTGGATCCGGACTGTAGCCTGATAAGATTATGACCATTTTACATTTGCCATTAAACGTGTCTCTCATTGATTTATAGTGGTGCCAAAAAAATTCATCATGTCTGCACTGGGGTTTTGCTTGTCTTATGCATGTTGAAAAGATTAAGAGGACGATTGTTCTTGTGCTCTTAAAAATTCTTCTTGTGAGAGCCCTTCAGACCAAAAGAGCATAGATTCATTTGGGGATTTTTTTTTATAAGCACAAGCCAATGAATCAAATATTGAATATTAAATAATGAATAAAATAATAAAAATATTATTTTAATGTCTAGACAATAAATTGCCTTTGTGTGGGAGCAATAGAGTATTTTAATCCTGAACTTTCAACTGGTCATTAACTGACATTTATACACCACCTGGTTTTGTGAGGGACTGATAAAATCACCAAATAAGTCCTATAACTCCAATAAGACAAGTACTCATTTCCATTATTGTCATTTGCTTCAGAGATCTTTATTTGTTTAAGCAATTGGATTTAAATCAGTTTTCAGTGCAAACTCAGTGCATTCAGTTTACGATTTACTTGGTAAAAGAGGAAGCTTCATACATCCAGGGTCTATGAGTCAATTCTGAGCTTGGGTTACTGTCTGAGTGATGGAGTTTTTTCTACATACTGTCCTGGTTTCCTTTGGGTTCACTGTGTTCCAGGGAGTTAACATTTACTTAACACTGGCTAAGATAAATTAGTGGTATATGTAAATGAGTGTGTGACTGGCATCTAGGGTTGCCTTATTAAAATAATAATAATAATAAAGAAAACTTAACACAACTGACACCTCACTCACTCTCACCCACACATTGTCTATACCGCTATATCTTGTATACATGGTCCCAGGGGGGCCTGGAGTTTATCCCAGGAGACTAAGGGCATACAGCAGGGTACACCCTGGACTGGGACACACACACACACACACACACACATGCATTCATGCTTATTCAAACACTACAGGAAATTTGGAAATGGAAATTAGCCTAATCTGCATGTCTTCGGACAGTGAGAGAAAACCCCCCAAGCACACAGGAGAACATGCAAACTCCACACACACAGACTTGAGGAGGGAATCGAACCCAAATAACTGACATCTAAATTTTTTATGTGTTCTTAGAATGGGGGCCTTAAATAGGCCTATAATTTCTTTTACATGTTTAAAAAGTTGTCAGGTTGGCTACAGCGATTTTATCCTCCTAATATCAACTTATTACACAATAAAAATAGTAATAATAATAATAATAATAATAATAATAATAATAATAGTAAAGTTATAATAAAGTTATTTGTTTAACACTGGCTACATCCGGGACATTTCCCCCTCCGTTGAAATGACCGTTAAAGTCTCGTTAAAGCGCGAGCAGATGGCTGAGGCAAAAAGGGGGGAAAAATCATTTTTTACATTTTATTTTGTTTATTTTTAGAAAACCGATTAAGCATTTACAGTTTCTGACAAAGCTCAGAGTTTAATGCTTCACAGTTACTGAAGAGAAAGTTAAAACTGCCGCTTGGGAGCCGCCATTTCCATCTGAATAGGGAATAAATTGACTTTGTATTGAACCCCCCCCGTTTTCTCTCTCCTGCCTGGATCCGGAAGTGGCGCATCCGCCGAGCTCCCCGCGCGCGCGGCCCAGAAAACAGAGATGGGCTGGGGGAGGGACGCGCTCTCTCTCTCGCGCTCGCTCCCTCACTCGCGCGCGCGCAGGCACACGCACATTTTTTTTTTTTTAAGGCCGCTCCGGTTCTGGTTTTAACCCGTGCAGCTCCAAGCCCAGTACATCCCATAATATTAACTGAAATATGCATTCTATTCGTTTGATCCACTAAGGTTTTATTCTGCATGACATACGGGGCCGTAAAAGATACGAAATAACACACATTATTCTATTACAGACAGATTAATAATAATGATAATAATAATAATAATAATAATAATAAGTTTTAGTTTTTTTCAAAATGTGTATGATTTGCAGCGTTGGCACGAAACCGGAAGTACTGCTTATAATTGCTTTATGCAAATTTACGCAAAGTGCGTACCCATCACGTGACGGCCGTTTTTTAAACTGCTGTCCTACATGAAATCTACTTTGAATAAAAAGTTTATTTACAGAATTTCCCATTGTTGTGTCTTTTTCCTTTCATTTTCTGTCATTTGATTTCTTTTTCAACTAGGCCATATTTCTTCTGCAAGTATTATATTAAGCCCTTGTCATATGACTAAGTATGTGTTTTGAGAATACTTATGGGAAAAAATGTGCGTATTAAGAAGATTTATTATTTTAGCATTAATTTAGGGAGGATTCATCACATACAATTGTTTTTAATTGATTTAAATAATAAATAAAGATAATAATTACATATAAGAGACATGCTTCTTTAACAGTTAATGAAGGAAAAGCTGAAAAGTTACTAAAATGTAAATGATTTGAATACTACTAATTTATATTACTACAAAATATATTGCATTTATGTACTCTATAATATTTTCATATTGTTATCATTGGAAATATCATTTACATTATCATTATCATTTTCATTACAGTTTGTGGAGCTAATATAAAAAAAAACGTCTAACTTAGAGAAGTTAATTTATACATATTAATACAATGGTCTATTTGCTGTTTTGGGAAATGTTTTGTTTAAAACACTATTTCTGTTGCATTATGTATGTATATTTTACTGTTAAAATCCCCCCCCCCCCCAAAAAAAAATGAAAACACTTTTTATACTGAAATAAGTTAATTCCTGCAAATTGAGCAGATAATTTCACATTTCTTTTGCTTTAAAACAGCTATTGAGTTGACTGTAATAGACTGTAACTGTCTGTTAAACAACAGCAACAAAGATCTAGATCCCCAACGTGTCTGGACCGGTGATGAACCCAAAGCCATTGAGAGGACAATAATAATCATAGGGGTCAATCAGCTTGTCTTCCATTCAGACAGAGCGGAAACAACCAGGCTTTATTGCGCCTTTAAAATCAGGTCCACCTTAAAGCAGGCGCTTTTAAGGTCGCGCGTGAACTGTAGGTTATACTATATACAGGTTATATAGTTTTGGAAATGTGAAATTCTTTCTTTTGTTGTTGTTGTTTATTTATTGTTAAGTGTCTTGTTGTCGTATACAGCAGAGATGTAAGTTTTGATAAGTATATAATAAATACAGTATTATATACATTTTTGTAAAAGTCAAAATCTCGTCGTTCAACACGCGTAAGGCGTTCCACCTTAAACGCTTCGCACCACATATTCTCTCCCTCTCTTTCCCTTTTGCTTGCTCTGTCTACAGCGCGCGCCCTGCCCCTCCCCATCCGGCCAATGAATGAAGAGCGGATGCGGCGTGTCCGCTCTGATTGGCCAATCAGATCTCTCTGCTGGTTCTGTGGGGGCCCCAACGGTAAAGCTCTCATTCATCTCCGCGAGCCTCTGACGACAGAGAGAAAAGAGAGCGCGAGCGAAGTGAGAAGGACAGGCTCGCTTTTCCAACGGCTTTTTTTTTTAATGCTGCGCGGAGAAAAAAATCAACAAGAAAAACAATAACTTATTTTCAGCCCCCCCCCAAAAAACGAGTGTGGACTTAAAACTGTTTTTCATACCGGATATTACTCGCAGATTTTTTAAACCCAGCACTGTCGGTGTGTGAGGAGGAATTTTGTGTTAATGTTTTTATCGCGAATGGTTTCGTCGTTGTCGGGACACAAACGGGGCGCGCTTTTCCCTTCAGCTCGGCGTTACTGGGTGCGCAGCAGACTTACGCCTGGATTTTAACCTTGTTTTTTCTCTATAATACGGAATAGCCAAAGAAGTTCTGCACCGCCGTGGATGGATATTTAACTCCGGGGTTTGATGAGCCGTGAACGCTGTTCTGAGAGCAGTTTTGGAAGATCGGCTGATGGAGTTAACGTTATGGAGGATCGCGTTTAGGTGCGTATGCTGGAAATCTGCGCAGCCTTCACGCGCACGCTTTCAGCTGGATGGAGTGGGCACGCGCAACGTGCAACTTTTTCCCTTCTCAATATGATGATGATGTTTAGATGCGTGTGCGATTTGGTAGTAAAGCGTGGGTCTCGCGCGGCGTAAAGCGTCAAGCGCGCGCTGTTCGCGGGGGGGATGTAAGCCTTGTTTATTTAGCGCACTTATTTCCTTTGCAAATCAGAAGTGTGTGCGTGCGTGAGTGTGAGTGTAAAGCCACTCCGCTCCCAAACACCCCCTCCCCTCCCCCAGCGGGCTGCCTTTCATTCATAAGTTTTGACCCCCCTCCGCCACTTCCACTCCTTTTTTACCCCCTGCTTACACCCTTCTTTTTACCCTCTTCATCCACTTCCCCCCATTTCCGTCCGTTTTATCATCCTTGCACCTTTTTACCCCTCAACCTTTTTCACCCCCCACTTCTACTGTTTGTTCTTTGTATTCCTCTTCAAACTACCTCTTCCAAAACATTTTACCCCCCATTCCGTGTTTCTATTTATGTCTAGCAATTTGCTTTTGTAACCTTTTATCTAGTTTAGTTTTCTTTAAATTTTTTTCCTTCACGTCATTCTTGTTTCTGATATATTTACGCCCCCCCCCCCTCCACTTTGCACCACGTTTTTTTACCCCCTCACATTTCTACAACTTTTCCTATCTGTTTATGCTTCATGACGTGCCCCCATTTCCATCTGTTTTTACCTCCTCCTCCCCAGTTTCTCCGGATCATCCCGGGCCCCAGTTTTATGTTGTTCAACCCCCCAGGGGCTTGATTTCATTTATCTGTCAGACAAAAAACTGTGCCAAAACCCAGTACGAGTAACATGGCGACTAGAAACAAACAAACAAAAAATTCTGTTTATTAGACTTGGTTTGCTTCCTACCCAGTTAAGGAAGGAAGGAAATGTGGAGGAAATTGCAACGATTATTAATTTCAGATTGCACCACAGCCAGCTAACAACCTTTGTTTGCACTGCTGTTTTGACTTTTTTCTTTCCTCCCGTATCCAAAAGCCCGAGTTAATGTCGGTGCGTCAACGTCGCAGGCCGTAAACTTTTCTCTGCTCTGGTGCTGATCTGCATGTCAATGTCTTCCAGCCATACACATGCAGATCGGGGACGGGGAGAGTTATTGAGCCGCGTCCAACATCTCGTTAATAGTCAACCCAGTCCGACGGCCCCAAAGAGCTCGAGTGTGTCGGATCGGATGTTTCGGAGCTGTTTTAAAGCAAGCGTTTTTCTTTTTTCTTTTTTTTTTTAAGTGCAGCTTTTGCAAGAGGAAGTGAATTTGGAAATGTGAGGGTTTTAAGGACATCTTTCTATCTCGCTCTTTCTCCCTTCACTCTCTCGACCAGCTGCTCTTTATGAGACTGGAAAACCAATTCACACGTTTGTGCATTTGAATACAGCTTGAATACAACCCTCACCTGTCTCTCTTGCCATCCCTCGCTCTTCTTTTACAACCCTGGTTGTAAAAGATTACTTCCTCTCAGCATAGGACAATAAAAAGCTGCATGTAAGAGCAGGCAATCCAGCCAGATGATATGACTATCACGGTAAATTGCAGATCATTGTAATATGCCAAGATTAGCAAAGTAACTCGCAAACGATCATGCTTTATTCCATTTTAAAAATTTATTTTTGCGTAGCTGTCCCCAGGATGAGCATTTTCTCTCTATTTTCTGCTCCCCCCTCAACGTGTCTTAACTTCTTCCAGTTGACTGCAAGTGCGTTCTGATATTGATAAAAAGGGGCAAAAACAGATATCACGAAATGTTTTCATGTTACAAGCTGATTAACATGAATTCTTTAGTGATATAGTTTCAAAATGCCAAAGCACAAACCCAAATCCTGACCTTTGAAAGTATTATGTACAGCAATGTTGTTCATCATGATGTTGATACTTAGCCATCATACCCTCCATCTCTATGTTTAGAAACAGTGTGCTTAATGCTCTTCCTGTGTGTCTTCCTGACAGGTTCTCCGATGTTCCCGGACTGCACCACTCCACAGGAAGTTGTTGATTCGGTCAGATGGATCGCGGAGGCCACGTGGGCACCGTTCTCTCTCTGGATCAGATCCGTTCCATACGTTCCAAGAACGAGTACACTGAAGGCCCTGTGACGTCGACGGCACCTCTGCCGGCGACATCGACGCGGCTGCCGTCTGCGCCATCGTCGTGGCGCCCGTCGCCACCTCCCCGGACGCTGAAGCACGAGAGGACTCACGAAGTCATTGTGGTCAACGTTAACAATAACAATTATGGAAGCAGCAGCACAGGTGCTGGGTTCTCCAGTTCCTCGGGAAGCTCTCAGCCTTTTCGCCACGTGGTAAGGACACAGCCCAAATCGCAGACGGCACCTTTGCGGCCTCTGTTCCCTCCCTCGGACACTCTGTTGATGTCGAAACAGGCGAAATCGAAGGGCGAGTCGCTGCTGTCGTCGTCTTCTTCATCATCATCCTCCTCGTCTTCGCACCAGCTAATCTGCGAGAGCTGTGGGAAGTGCAAGTGTGCCGAGTGCACTTCACCGCGGCCACTTCCCTCGCGGATGGTCTGTGATGGCCAGTGCGTGTGCTCGGCTGAGAGCGTGCTGGAGCATGGCACGTGCATGTGCCTTGTCAAGGGTCTTTTCTACCACTGCTCGAACGAGGGTGGAGACGATGCAGGCGACTCGTGTGCCGATCGGCCGTGCTCTCTGTCACGGCCGCGCTGCCCAGCGCGCTTCCTCTGCATGGCCCTCATGGCACCCATCTTCCCTTGCCTGCTCTGCTACCCTCCCTGCAAAGGGTGCCTAAATGTGTGCCAGGTGTGCCACGACCGCCTGCACCGACCCGGGTGTCGCTGCAAGAACTCAAATGCCGTCTATTGCTGGAGAGATGGGCAGGGACACACGCTCACACCGGGCAAGCCAACCTGAGTGGGACAGGACACACAAATAAGACACTAACAAACACGGAGCCGAAAACACAGGCACTAACACACGCAGGATTAAGGGCTTATTATTATTATTTTTGGCCCCATTCGGCTTCCACATTCAAGCTAAAACACGCAGAGCCGAACACGTGCTAACACCCATACAGCAGGGAGTCCAGAATCCATGCTCACACACACACACACACACACATACACACACACACACACTGAGGTCTGAACGTGTGCCAGGCATGTGTCTGTAATTAGTTATGCAACGTCAGGAAATTCAATCCTGTTATTCTGGATGCTTTGAAACATCATTGGTGCCACCGTGGGTCGAGGACCACCATGTCCTCATCTTTGCCAGCATGGCAGTCCCATAATATTCTAGTGTGCATTGTATCAATATCAGACACTAGTGCTAAAATGTTGTCATATTGCAATATTAAAGGTGTCAAACGGCACATGCCTAAGAACCGCCAACGTACAGTGCGCCAAGGACCGTCTATGCGTCCCAGGACACACAACGCCAATCCGGAAGGAAGAGGGTGGACAATGCTATCCTGACTATGCTCTAAGTATGCCCCGCCTTTTTCTTACCGATCTGCTGCTAAGAGGATTGGAGGATGAAAAACGCAAAACCACTCGTTTATTATCTGTCAAATGGCAGGTTTTTTTTTTTTGTTGTTGTTTAGTTTTAACAAAACCAGTGTTGGCCTTAAACTGACTGCGGGTCTGCTCAGCTACTCGATAAAGAGACAAAATGAAACATGGAAAAGACAGAAGAATACAATATTATACATAAAGTGAGAGAGACAAACCGTACTGAATCTGTGAAGGACTGTCCGGCCAGCCCATAATACTGTAGCTGTTCCCAGATCGCCGTAGCAACCTGGTATTGTTCCCACACAGAGGGCTTCCCGTGCCTTCCCGTGGGTCGTTTCCATGGAAATGACCTCTCCGTCTGGTAGTGCTTCCGGACGGACAGACGGGCAGACGTTCGAATATATATACACATACACACACTTACACACTCCGTGGCATTCTGACATTATGTTGTTTATTTTTATTTTTTTGTTTTCTCTCCCCTTTTCTCATATTTTTGTAAAAAAAAATGTATGTTCATCAGATCCATCAGAGGAATCCTGGCTATTTTTAAAAAAAGTTACAAAAAAGAAGATGTCTGTTTAAAAACATTTGTTTTTGTCATTGTAAAAAAATATTTATTAAGTGAAGCTCTATTATTTTATGATATTTATTGCAAAACAAAGACAGTCTTAGATTTACTCGTGTCTGAATATAACAGAAATATCAATACTGAGAAATTAAAGGGTGACTCAAACGTTATGTTAACTTTACTGCAGAAATATATGAATTAACTAATAACACATTGCCTCCTGTCTTTATTGATGTGTGTGAGCTTGTGTGAATGTAGCAGTCTCTACATACAGAATATCTCTTTTTCTTTTTAGCTGCTAGAAATTTCCTAGTTTGTTCAAAGGTGTGTTGTGAGTCTTCCTCTTCAACTTCACACGTCCATCTTTCTCACATTCTCATTCTTTCTTTTTCTGTTCATCTCACATTAGGTCCCAGTGTTTCATTTCCCCCTCCATCACTTATTCTTTCTCAATGTCTTCATCTCACTTCTTTTATGTGTATATATCTATCTATCTGTTAGTTTCAATTGAGCCATGTGTGTTTATTTATGTATTTATTTACTTTTTACATCTTATTGAAATTCCAAAGACTGGAATATCTGATGGGTAGAAGTTTAGCAGTCCCCGCCAGGAAAACTGTATGATAATAATAAATATAATAGTCATCATAAATTCAGTTTTTATTAAACACACAAAAGAGAGCACACTTTCCAAATGGTTTCTCTGGTTAAACTTAAAACATATGATTTGAATGTAGATCCTTACACAGTACAGTGTAGTGAGATAAACGTGTGTGCGGGTGTGTGTGAAAGAGATAGAGAGACAGATCAGGTCCATCTTGAGGCCACCTGTGTGTCGATCATAAACTGTCTTATCATTGCCTGCTTTTATTGCTCAGTTCCTGCTGCTTCAGCCTCTGACCCGGAGTCTCTGTCGCTCCCTCTCTCTCTTTCTCTCTTCCCAAAAACATAGCCAAAGTTGTGTTTGGCGTGGATTTCTAAAGTCCCTATGAAAAATAAATAAATCAAATAAAATTGGCATCAATACATGCTTATCAATAATCAATAATAATAAAGTTTTTTCTATTGAATTTTATATATTATATAAAATGACATCCAGAAATGAGCAACATCAATACCAACACACTGCTTCAGGGAAAATCGCTAATCAGCCTGGGACACGCTTCTCAAGACAGAAATTCACCTCAGTTTAACAAAAAAAAAGGCATGCCATGTTTACACTAATGCTAACATTTAAGGTGCTCTCATAATGTAGGCTAACAGTAACAATTACAGTTATAGTAACAATAGCACTTACTATAGGTTGTTAGGGGTCAAAGCTAGTGCTGAGAGTTTTTATGCTAACGGTGGCTATTAATTTATTAAACCAACATTACCTTAAACCTAAATCATATAATTATACTCCAATGCGGAGAACGTACTTCAGGAGTCAAAGCTGTTGGGTTTCAGGCTAATTGTAGCTATTTTCACATTAAATCAAGCCCACCTTGCAATAGGTATATGCTAATGCTAACACCTTCCTGCTTTTTTGTTAGGGGTTGTTTGGCATAATGCTAATGCTCTTAGTTTATAGTTAGAGAGTGCAAACTTGCTGCTGACAGGAAAAATGATCAGTAGTCATTACAAATAAGTTATTATTTTTGTTTTAATGTAGTATAAAACATGTCAGTGGTGTTTAACTTTTATAAACACAAATCTTTTGCACAATTTGCAGCTCAATAAAATTAAGCAAACTGCGAGCGGCCATTTTGTGCCTGTGAGGAATCTGTGTTTTACAACAAGATTGTTTTAGGGGCTTAGACAACAGAACAGAGCTGACTCTCTCTCTCAAATGGAGCTGTGTGTGTGTGTGTGTGTGTGTGTGTGTGTGTGTGTGTGTGTGTGTGTGTGTGTGCGTGTGTGTGTGTTTTCTCTCCCCGCAGGAATGCACCTTTTGTCGCACTAAAAGCCTTTTGTGTGGATTTGTGGCCCATTTCCTGTCAGAGCTGTGAAGAGCCATTTGGCTTTCACACACACACACACACACACACAGATTTAACCTCTTCACACACCCCCAGTACACATCACTCACATGTGATTTTAGACACACAAAGACAGCTAAATGCTTTACAGATGCATCACACACACATACACACGCACACACAAATCATACACAAATAGAGCATACATCTAATCTAATACACACTAATACAGTTTTACACAGAGTTGTAAAACTCAAAGCACACACAGGTTTTACACTCAGCAGGCGCTTACACGTTTTAAAGTATGCACATACTCACACACAAACACAGTTCATAAATTCCTCAGTTGATCCAGTCAGTGTGCATCAAAAATCCCCAGTGTGTGTGTGTGTGTGTGTGTGTGTGTGTGTGTGTGTGTTTTTCTTTGTGTCTTACGCCCACACATTCTCTGTGAGCGGAAAGAGAACTTGACTCCGTTTCCTCGAGGTGCTATTTACAGCTCTGACCTCCACACACATACATACACACACACACACACACACACACACACACACACACTGGCTGCTGCGTGTACCAGCACGCTCGGAAACAGGGTGAGTCATATAGGAAGCTACACACATACACACACACAAGCTCTTTCTTGCTGGCTAACCTGTCTGACCACAAAGAGCACACACACATACAGTATATACATACTTGCACACACTTTCTCTCAGCTCAGAGTTCTTGAATAACCGAATCTCATTTTTCCCGTTATACTAGTGTGTGTGTGTATGTGTGTTTGGCAGTTGCTTGCTTTGGCACACTTTGAAACTATTAACAGGAAAAGTAATATAAAATAAAGTGAAGAAGCTCAAACAAGATTAATCACAGTGTGTTTTTGAGTTTTGTGTTTGGTGTTTTTCTTTTAAGATCAAGTCCAAATCCCAGGACAACCTAAGGGCCACTGAGCAAGACCCTTAACCCCGCAATGTTTTTCTTGATCTACATAGAATTTCACTGCATGTCATACTGTGTATGGTTGTGTATGTTACAAAGAAATTTTACATTTTAATTGAAATTTAACAGGCTAATAATAATTTAGAAATGTTGACATTTTGAATAATTTTAAACTTAATATACATTTAAGCCTCTATCATCATTTTAAGCAAAAGAAAGTTACATTTAAATGATTTTAATATTAAAATTAAAATATGTTTTGAAGAAATTGTGGCTGTAAGTGGCTGTAAATGCATTTGTTTGTTTATTTATTTGTTTATCATCTGTTTGGTAATTTTTCTATTTATTTGTTTGTTTAATTAGTTACTTCTTTTCGTTATTTTTGTTTTTATTTGTTTATTTATCATTTGCTTGATTAGTTATCTTTTTTGCTATGTATTTATTTATTTATTTATTGAGTTAAAATTATATTAATATTTGTTAATATTACATTGATTGTCTGTTTTTTAAATCAGAAAGTCAAAAAGAATATGTGGTTATGAGGATTGTATTAAATAAGCTTTGTTTGTTTGTTTGAAAGGTGAAGGTGAAGTGAAAACTCAATATATTAAGCTTGGTTAGAATTTAAAGAATTCAAATCTTTGTTTGGTTTTTGGGTGGCAGTGCAGTCCAGTTCAGATGCTTAGTTTTCAGGTTGTGAGTTCAAATCCCACTTCTGTATAAACATTCACTTTTAGCAGCTTAAACACTGTCTACTCTCTGGGCCATAAGCTCTTAGGATAAATCCTGTCTGCCAAATGTAAATGTAAAGAATGTGTTGTTTTCTGTTCAGGAGCTGAATCATTTATCCGTTGAGTCGCTGGTTGAGTTCCTTTGTGTTGCTGAGCTGAGGACTAAAGGTTCAGGACAAACAGGAAGTGAATGTGGAGGAGGTTCTCTTGGTTCTCTTTCCTAGCTGTACACAGTTGGACATTTTTTCCCCCCCTGAGACTGCAGGAGTGTGTTGCCCTCTTTTTTGTGTGTTCGGTGAAATGTTGAATCTGTTGGCCGTTGAGTCGTGTGTTGGGTCGCTTTGTGTTGGTTTTGGTTGCTGGAACATTTGCTGCTCAGCATACAAAGCAAGGCCGTGTGAGAGGCATTCACAGTTCACTTCGATTCACTGGGTCTCTCTCTCTCTCTCTCTCTCTCTCTCTCTCTTTCTATCTCTCTGTTGCTGAATGAGTTCATCCTGAATAGGCCTCAGCTTCCGTCTTTACCGTGTGTGTGTGTGTGTGTGCGTGTGTGTGTGTGTGTGTGTTCTTCTCATTGATTCATAGATTCCTTTCATCAGTGTGCCCTGATTGATCGCAGCCTCTTCTGCAATCTATACAGGAAGTATTTCACAGCTCTACACACATACAAAAGGTAAGATGACTGAGGTGGCCTTCAGATAACATCTCGTCAAATTCAATCAGAGAGAAACATGCACAGTGTGTGTGTGTGTGTGTGTGTGTGTGTGTGTGTATGTGTATGTGTGTCACAGAGAGAGAGAGAGAGAGATAGAGAGAGAGAGCAAACAAAAGCATTTCTTTGGTGTTATCATGGGGCAACACTGTTTTAAACAATGCCCCCTATCTCCCTACCTGGGGCTATTAACCCCAACAAGAGCCACTACCTGTGCTATTTATACGTAAACGCTATGCTCCAGCCTTGCAGGACAAAGGAAACAATCAATACACCCTCATCCCACATCATACCCCAACTTCTACTTTTACATGCTGACAGAAAGGCTAATTTGATAGAAAGGCACATTTCATCTTTTTTGTGTCTGTGAATTTTTCAAATGTCCGAAGGCCCAAGCTTACTGTGGAACCGGAGTCAGTCACATCTGTCAGACAGTTATTCTGTGTGTAATCGATCTTAGAATCTTAGTTAGCTAGCTGAAATGCTGTGTAGTGTTTTAGCATTTAACGCTATGCTGTGTTAAATTAGCTAGCGGCATTTTTTAAGTATCTGAACCTCTTGCTAAACTAGTTGTCCAATTTTCATAATATTAGTTTGTTTAATATTATATTTCATGTAACAGACTGATAATAACCAGAGCCCCAATTCATTAAGTGTTTACCTAACCTTTGTGTAACTCTAGCCAGCTAGCTGCATTTCTGCATAAACTGTTTGTTTAGCTAACATATGACAGGAGAGCTCCCCTCTTCATCATTAGCTTGATTTCTGTATTTAATTTCACACTTCTTAGAACTGTTAGCTAACGAGATCCCGTTCCTGTTTAATTAGCATTCCGCTTCTGTGTACTGTAAGCTACATTATATTCTTTGTATCTATGAGTTTGCTGAGTAATTATTTAGCCGACACACTTCACAAGAACAACTTATTTTATTGAAAATTTTTGAAAGGATCGTTCCTCTAGGTATCTTTATTAAACAAGCAAACTAATTAAAAAAATAGCTTTTTGACTTTATTATAAACGACTGTGGTGTGTAGTTAAAGATACTGAAAAAGTGAACAGGGTGTGTGATTTGGGGTGTGTCCACAGTGGGCTGATTGATGATGATTATCATATTTTTTTTAATTGGGAATGAACCCTAATACCGTATCACTATAGATCTGTCAATTATAATTTTTTTTGCCGGCTTTAAAATGTTCAAGAAGGAGAGGAATCAAATTAAAACCTTGAAAACTCCTTTATTGTGTGTGTTGGAAGAAGGGGATTTTTTTTTTCTTTTAAAGATTAGACTATGTATCCACCCAGATGGTTCCTGTCTACTGGTCTTTTTTAGTTTACTTCCTTAGCTCCCACCCCATCCCCCTTGCTCTCTCTCTCTCTCTCTCTCTCTCTCTCTCTCTCTCTCTATCTATATCTCTTTCTCTTTAAAAAGGCCTGGAAGTTGTCTTTTATTGCCCAGTTGTTCGGAAGTGACCTAGTGCCCTTGATTAGATAGGGCCGCGTCCTATCGGCCTCAGTCAGTTACAACTGTCTGCCCCTCTCTCTATCTCAGCATGGTTGCTTCTGTGTATGTGTGTGTGAGTGTGTGCAGGGAGGATAACAATGGAGGCTTTAGCGTGTCCTGCTTTCTGGTCAAGGGAGGGTGAAAAAGAAAGAGAAAGGGGAAGGGAACTGACAAAGAATGAGGGAGAGAAGAGTAGAAGAAAGGGAGGCCAAAGACAGTGAGAAAGCCGACATACGATATTCGTAGTGCGCCACGGAGTGAAAGTGATGTTTGATACGAACAGGAAGTAGGTGTGTGAATTAAGTGAAGTAAGGATGTATAAGTTGTGATAAAATGCAAATCATTATGTGTTTGAAAGTATTTTTCTAAGTACAAAAGTGTAGTTGGATGTGTATGTTTAACTATATGTGTGTTCAACGTGCTTACTGTGTAAAAGGGTTTGTGAGTCCACAATGTGCCAGGGTTTTCAAGGAGCAAAAAAGGTTCTGGGAAAATTGATGTTAGGTTCTGAAAAAGTTCCAGCTCCAGTTACTAAAGTTTCCTTAAAAGCTTAAAACCATCAGCGGTCAGGAAAGTGCAAGAACACAGTATTGATGATTACACTAATCCTCTGCAAGCCCTTTTCATCTCACTATCTTAGATCTCACCCACTCTCCCCCCCAAAACCCCACCCCAATACCAACCCCACTGCCCCAACAGGTGAGTTTTTCAGATGCTAGATAACATCCTGCTATTGACTCTTTATTGATCTGAGCTGTTGCTTTTCAATGGCCCTGTTCTTTAAAAGAGCCCTAAAGCTAATCACAGCCATCGTTCTTTATTACCCTGCAGACCCTATGGGGAGTGACTCTGTGTGTGTGTGTGACTTTGGGTTTCAGGGAGGGGTGATGGGGCTTCATTTCCTGACGGATCAAACACCTCTACGGGTGGTTAATTTACTGGCCTATTCATTTCGACAGTGCTGATTCGGCATTAAATGGTGTAACAGGATGCTGTGATGGGTTTAGACTCCTGTAGGAATTCCAAAGAGGACGTGTTTCAGGTTTTTAGATCTCTTTAGAATTTTGAGTTTGATGACATCTCATAATGCAATGGATGTCCCTGTTTTGACCCACAGTGTACTAACAATCGGGAGGTATTCACAAGTGTGTGGTTTGGGACACGTCTTTAATTGATGGGTTACGGTGTTTATATGGCCAATAGAGTGAGTAAGAGTGTGTAGTTGTCGAGTAAACATGTCTCCTAAAGACTAGTGTCTCTGCAGTGTATACAGTAAATAAGATGTGTGGTTTGGGACGCATCCACAGCAACCTAATGATGGTCTTTTGTGTGGTCTATATAATTTAAAGGTTGTGTTTGTTGGGACATGTCCACACTGGTGTCTGTGTTGGAGATACAGTAAATCAGATATGTGGTTTGAGACATGTCCAGAGTGGAATAATAACTGCGAAGGAGTCGTGCATGCTAGAGCTGACAGGAAGTTTAGGCCAAAGAATGCATGCTATCTGGAAGAAAAATATTGTTACCATTTTCTGTATTCTTTTGAACAGACATTCTGTCAGGCGACGATTTACGTGGCCAGCTAACGATGGGACCCTGAAGAGCAGAGCACTGCAGTCAGAGCCCAACTTCAATGGTTTTCTCATTCCCACTCTGCACACACAAACGCACTGTATGTACCTCCACAATCACAGACGGAACCACATCGAGAATATTTAGGGCCCTTGGTTGTGTGCAGATGAATGCTTTGCAGTGGAGGAGTAGAAGCTAGGGCACCAGACGAACACACACACACACACACACTTTGAGTCAAATTTCAGTTTGGCTGCCGAGCACGCTGTCCACGCTTCAGTGGAGCTGAATGGAAAAGTCCGGAGAGCAGGAAGTTTTTGATTAGCGGTTTGCCTGGAGAGAGAGCGAGAGAGAGAGAGAGTCCAAAGTCCTTGGTTGGATCCCCGCCCACTCTCCTTCTGCAGAACGTATTTAAATTTTGGGTATCCAAATGAAATGGACATGTTGCAGTCGTCCAAACCGATCCCCTCTCCTCCCCCTTCTTAACCACATCCAGCTCAGCAGGAAAAAACGTCGAGCGCACATGGATCAAATGTCTTTAAATTGGAGTAGTGATCTCCAATCAACTCATATAAGTCATTTTATTTAAGGGAACGGTTTAACTAAAAATGAAACATATACAATTTCCCTCTTAGGCCAAATGTGGTCACAAAGCACAGGACGTGATTGGTGTCTGAAGTTTGCTTCTTCCGCGAGAGACCGCTGTCGCTAACAAGTAAACTTACCTCAGACCAGATCTGGTCAAATTGTTTGGTATGTCAAATAAACTTTGTGATACATAGAAATTATGCATGCTTTCTTCAGTTCCACATTCTCTTCAATTTTAGCATTTTCCTACCTGTAGTTAGCCTCCTTCTTACATTCTGACATTCTAAAATGGAATAAAACACATGAAAACATATGGTTTCATGTTTATCCTGTCATATACAACTTCTTCTTTCAAGTGTATAGATACATTATGAAGACGAATAAAGCTTGAAAGGTTGTAGCGCAGGCTTATTATTTAGCACTGTTGCCTTGCACATCCACATTCGATTCCTGCCTCAGGTCTGTGTGCAAGGAGTTTGCATATTCTCCCCATGCTTGCTGGGTTTCCTCCGGGTACTCCGGATTTCCTGCTACAATCCAAAGACATGCAATAGTGTTCCCAAATTACCCGCTACGTTTGAGTATGTTTTGAGTGTGTATATGTGTGTGTGTGCCCTGCGATGAATTGGCACCCCATCCACGGTGTTCCCCGCCTCATGCAAGTTTCGTGGGATTGGCTTCTGGCACCACATGACCCTGTACACTTGATGAAGCAATATAGACAAGTCAGTGAGGTTGTAGCGGAGTTTGGTCATGGGTCTTTTGAGTGTATGGACCTAACTCAGAGAGCTTGCTTTGCTAATCTATGCATTTTCAACACTGATTTGCTTATTATTTAATTTGTGTTTATCCACAGAGCTTCATAAGCATTTTGATTACTACATAAGAAATAAGTTGTTAATACAATAACCAGAGACAAATTACAGGTAAAATGAGTGACTTATAGCTAGTGGGAATGTAAGACTGATATACTCGTTATGTACATTTGTAGCTCCAGCGCAAAACAAATCGCTAAGAAAAATTTTGAAAGTTTTTACAAACAATTGTAGTTTAGCAAGGCTACTCTACTATGTGCTAATTGAAGCAGAATACACTGATCTTCCTGTATGTTTTTATGAATGTTTTTTCCTCGCTAATCCCTTTAAATGTGGAGTGCGACGATGTGGATTAGGTAAGCGCGTAGTCCATGCTGATCAAAGACTTCATTCAAATCCCAGTCGTTACATGCTCTTTTTGGGAATTGCCCATTAACCGTGATGAGTCCTTACCTTCCTTATCCTAACGATCATGATAATATAAGAGGTATTCAAGTAAAAAGGAAAAAAATAGAGTTCTGAGATTAAAAACTAACTTTATTTCTCTATGTAATCCCCTGCTCGACTAATGCACTTATCCCAGCGTTTCAGTAGTGCTTGAATACCATCACCGTAGAAAATGTTCTCAGTGCACCAGAGCCATGAGCGGACTGCCTGCTTTATGTCTGAAACACTGGCCTCCCAAAAACTCCTGTAATGTCCCAAACATGTAGAAATGGCTTGGAGCAAGGTCAGGACTGTACAGGTGAGGTAGCAATAAGTCCTATCAGAGTTCCAGAGTTCCTGTTCTTATTCCCACAGACAGATGCATCTCTTCCACAAGTAGGTTTGAAGTTATACACAGATTTTCAAGAATCAGCGTTTCACATGCTGAATGTTCATGAATCATCATTCATGGATTTATGGACCTCTGTAAAATATTTTCACCGTTCAAATGTTTCACTTGGCTAAGAATCTTATCACTGTACTGTGTTTGAAATCTTGTCAATTTGTATTACGCCTTCATTAACAAGAAATTTAATTTCAGGTTGGACTTGAATGCCCCGGTATGAATTTGCCAGGGAAATCAGCCAATCCTTGTTTAGTACTTAAGTAACTAAAGAAACTTTCTATTTTATTTTTTGTATTTGGCATGATGAAGACCATTTAATCTTAGGTACAATTTGTGCAATCGTAAAAGGACTATACTATACTACACTATACTACCTGTATACTATACTATACTATACTATACTATACTATACTATACTATACTATATAGTATACAGTTCTGCCTTCCTGTCATGTGAAATAATATTAATAAAGAATTTTCCAGTACAAAATGGTTGCTCAAACTACATCATCTTATTTGAAAACCCTAAACAACAATGACGGCAGGTAATTGTTTTTCTTTTCCCTCTATCTATCCTATACAAGAAACTCCCGAACAGCAGTTATAATTTGTTGTTACTCAATTACATTAAAAAAATTAGTTCTACAGGAAATATTTTGAACTCATGTCTCTTTTCTGTTTGTCTGATAAATTCCCTTTCCTGAACATGGCCTCTGGTTTTTTGTGTGTATCTTTGTCCTGGCTGTAATTTGGCCTCGTTGGCTTTAAGCCAGACAACGCATTCACAACAAAATCGCTGATCCCAGACCTGTGGGCATTTCTAACTCGCAATTATCAACACTTTGCATGCTGATTCCAGGTCAGCAGTTCGTTTGTGATTTTTTTTTTCTCCTCTAAAAGCCCTAGGGGCAGCAAGTATCAAATATCCTACTGCAACTGATCCAGGATCAGATTTAGCTATTAGCCTCTAATGGAGATGATTATGTGTGAGAAGGAGCGCTGATCCTCGATCAGCCGGGAGACACTTTGTGAAAGGTCTGCTCTCAGGTTTCAGTGTGTGAGTGGCGACAGGAAGTGTGGATGTGGTGTTTGCGACCAAGGCTACTCTTGTTACTGCCTCTTCCAAAGCAAATGCGTGCTCCTGTTCTTTTCTGTGACGGTGAAGCTTCTTAGCTTTCACAGTGTATAAAAAAGCTACCGTTTTCTTAGTTTCGTTTCCTTACACAGATTCCAACTGTAAACAAGTACAGAGCACAATACTACTGACAGACATTTCTGTTTTCTTGTTATATTACTTACATTCCAATATTATCACACCCATGGCCATAATTAATGAATACATCATAAGGTCATGTATTTATTTTGTTTCATTAAGTATACTCCACCCTTTAAAATTATTTACTCTTGCGCATCTTCCACTTTTCCCCAGCGATAATAATAACTCTGTAATTACTGTTACACAGTATAATTAATTATAATTACTTGCTTATAGGATTAATTGTTCTTTTCCGTAGCATTATCAATGGCCTAATAATTGCAGTTATATAATGCAGCTCAAAGTTACACAATGACTCACATGCCTGGTTCCTGTAATAAAATACCCATATAAATATAATAATACTTAGATAATTAAGTCTACAGAAAAATCATTACTCAGTGACTGAAAAATAACAGGCAGCCTGAAAATCCTGTTATATTCATTCAGAGTGTATTCATTATAGGAATGTTAGAGTCTTCAGAGTAATATTAATTCGATTTACAGAAAGCCAGAGCCTTCACTTTAAATTGCTGGGAGTTTAATAAATGCGCGTCATGTGCCAACTCCAATACATCCTACATTGTGATGTTCAAAAAAAGGAAATGCCTGGTATAGCTGGACAGGCTGGAAAGCTCCGATCAGATCAAATCCTATTACAAAATACAAGATGAACACATAAAAATATGCTTGTTAATACACGAAGAAACAAACAAACAAACAAAAAAACAGCTGATTGAACATCCAGTTAGTGAGTAGTGTGCAATCTTAACTGAAAAGTTTGTGCGCACTTTCTATCAATAAGAAATGTCAAGCTCATGCATGAAAAGGTCGTGTCAAACTGGAACTTTTGATTGTGCAGAATAACAGAATACAGTTATGAGATTAAAAACTCCCTTTATTTCTCTGTATAATCTCCTGCTACACTAATGCACTCATCCCAGTGTTTCACTAATGCATGGATACCATCGAGGTAGAAAGTTTTCTCTGTACCCAGAGAAATGCTAGCCTCCCAGGAACTTTTTTAATGGTCAAACTATGACACACATTAAAAAAATATATATCTTCAATATATATCTTCATAGAGTAGTTTGCAATAGTACAATGAACTGGCACTTCCAAGGTTAGAGGTTCGAATCTTACTTCGTGTCTGTGTACATGATGTTTGCATGTGAGTTTCCTCCTGGTGTTTCTGTTTCCTCCTGCAGTCCAAAGTCATGCGGTGTAGGTTGACTGGAGTTTCCTAATTGCCTGTAGTGTGAATAAATGAGTGAATGCATGTGCAAGTGTATGTGCTAGTGCTCAGCAATGGGTTGGCACATCATCCGTGGTATACTCTGCCTTGTGCCCATAGTTATCATTTTACTAGCTGTAGTTGGGTGTTTTTATTTATTCTACTTTTGCCATTTAATGATCAGTGATGATTCATTCTGTACAAGAAAATAGGTCTGAGTTGAAAGAATAAATTAGAGTCTTGTGATTCAAAACCAGTCAGCCATAGACATGTACGGAGTTACTGTAACATATGGAAGCTTTTGGGACACATCAATATACTTATTGAACTTCTTATCAAAAATCCCATCTCTGAGGAGCATTAATTGTATGAAACATAATAGCTAAGACAAATATATGAGTAAAATGTCATTTAGATATTCACTGTCCAACACCACATACGCCAGGTGAAAAAAATCAGTTCAGTCTATAAGCAAATAATTATCCCATAGCAACATTTGAATAATAACAATTTAAATGTGATGGTTTATTAAAGAATAAGGTTGTATTCAGACTCGTAAATAAATATAAGATGAAAAAAAAAACAAGATCCACAAGTAAATCTAGTAACGAGAAAATTTCAAACTTAATGCTAAAATCTTAAATCACATTTAGTCCCTTGATTAAGTGTTTAACAAAAAAAAAAAAAAAAAAAAGTTACAACTTGGCAATTTTATTCTCCTCTACACCTTCCAAACTAGGAAGATAAACTGCATTTCTATGTACAGCAGTAGAAAATTCTCTTTGTGGCTACTTGGTTTATAATTTCACTCAATTCATAATTCATAATTTCACTTGGTTGGTAACTCCCAACTTGTTTGTTTATTAACTACTGAGTTACCAAAAAAGGATAGGTGCCCACACCCAGTGCCTGCTTGTATCTGCTATTCATTTAGCTTTCAATTTTGTGATGGTGAAAATGTGTAAAGCATGTTATTGGGCTTCTTTTCATCTCCTCCGTTCCTTTCTTCTTAGGGTACTTTGAACCCAGTGCGTTCGCTGGTAAAGTAATGAACACACACACTAAAAAAAAAGAAAAGAAAGAAAATGCTAGAAGAAAGCAAACATGCCTTAGGCCTGCTGCTAATGTTTCAGAAGCAACTAAATCAGAAACAAATGCCTACCCGCTAATATTATTCCTATTAATAATAGAGAAATGTACTTTTTTCTTAAGAAAATAGTCCTCTAAAGTAGTGTGTGTGAGTATTGAAGAACTACTATACACTGAAAATATTCAATACATTTAACAAATTTCTGCTCATATACAGTACCAGTTTAAAGTTTGGATACACCTATTTATTCACTGTGTTTAATTATTATTATTATTTTTTTTTTTTGTGATTTATTTTCTACATTCTAGAACAATACCGGAGATTTCAAATCTGTGAAATATAACATATGGGATTAATTAATTAAGCAATGACAACTTCAACAGTCGGTTGTTATTTTAATACATGATGGTCAGCTGTCCAGAAACAGTTCTCGCAATAACAGTATTATTGAGTGCGTTTGCAAAACCCATCAAGTACCCTCATGAAACTGGCTGTCATGAAAACAGAGTTTAGAGTAACCAACCTCAGAAATCACCAATTAACAAGCAGCACCACGAATTAGAGCCATTAGGAAGGATTTACAGAGCATATGTAGCAGAAATATCTCAATATTAACTGTTCAAACAAGATTATTGCATCTTTTGGATGCCTTGAGCATGTTTTCCAATGTAGAAAGAAATAAAAATCAGGAAAGACCATGGGGTTAAAAGGTGTGAGCATACTTTTGACTGGTAGAGTATATACATTTAATTTCTTTGGTGCAAAGTTTTTGACATGTTGAGTCTGTTAACCTGTTGTTATCATCGTGGTTTAACTTCTCTCAACCAAATGAATATTTTTGTGAATTTTACATATTTCATTTAAAAAGAACCAAGCCTTTCAGATCTAAAAAAAATCTAATTAAGATCAGAGATTAATATTAGAATGATTTTTTTGAGAGATCTACAGTATGTAAACGTATAGGTAGAAAGGATTCATTATGTTTTTGTTTTTTAACTTAATCCAAGTTAGAGATGGGGAAACATGAAGGCTGAGGCAAATATAATACATTGGTTGGATAGACATCAACACACCATGGCCTGAATCAGAATTTAAGCCAATTTTGTCAAACAGAAAAAAAAATTGTAGCAGTTTCCTTTGTTGTACTTTACAGAAACAACAATAAAATGTTTTTTTCAATTAGTTCATAGCTGCTTTATTCCGCTTGGGAAATCTCCAGAGAACAGCTTGAGTCAAAATGTTGTTGTGGCCATAGTTGAGTGTGGCCCTCATAACCACATGAAATCATTGGGCCACCCTTGAAAGTACTTTCAATCTCAACACAGGAGTGACACTGGCAAGGTCCTGTGTATGAGATGCTGTTACAGTTACTAGGCACAAGAACCATTACTGGAGTTGTGATAAATATTAAGCAATATTTTCAGACTAACAGACTATTTAACTAATCAGACTAATTCTAAGTGTATACAGTGTATACAAACATTTTGCGCTGTTGCCTCATATCTCCAGCATTGTTAGCGTGCATCTTTTATTTAATATGTATGAGTGGAGTTTGCACAATCTCCCCATGTTTGCTGGATTACCTCCAGGATCTCCAAATTGTTGCGAGTGTGCCTGTAAGTTTCAAGAAATCGTAAGTCATTGCAGCCAACCGAATGCGTACAGTGTATGTTAATTTGTTTACTCTGGGATCAAAAACTTGACATTCTGAAGAAAATTTTGAATAACTGTACTGGACATTCAAATTAATCATCAGAATTTCAACAAATAAAATTGTGAAAAAATATTTAAAATGATGAAATAATCAAAGAATTACACTGAAGGTGAATAGTCAACTTTTAATAAATATAAGATAACTTAATTATAATATATGTCTTAATGTGCATGTATGTAAATTTTTAAGACAATTAAAAAAAATAAAATTCTGAACACTTCTTCTTTCATCTGCCTGTTTCAAATGGTTTCAAACCTCTAACCAACAAGGTGAAAAGACAAAAAAGAAAAACATCAGGGTCATTGTTTAAGATCAGATCAAACTCAAACAGAAGGAACGAGAGAGAGAGAGAGAGAGAGAGAGAGAGAGAGAGAGAGAGAGAGAGAGAGAGAGAGAGGTGGAGGAGGAAGGAAAAGTGGAACCAGCTGTTTGGTCTTTATAGCGTCTTGACTATAGAGACTCATAATGGTTCAGAGTTTTGCTTCAATCAAACGCTTGATTGGTCTTTACAGGAATATTAGTCATGTTCCTCCTCTTTTATTCGTCTTTTTAAAAAAGCACGATGGTGGCGGAAACTGGGTGCAGTGATAAAAGGCTCCAAAAATAAAAAAGCTCTGTGGGTTTCCAGTCTGCTCTCTTTTTCTCTTTTCTTGTGAGTTTTCTGTGCTTTTACCCCCTACACACAAAAATGGAGGTGTTTCCAACCCCCTCCTGGAGCACAGGTGTTGGTTAGAGCATTAGCACACACACACACACACACACCCACACACACACACACACACACACACACACACACACACGCACACATGTGGTGCAGTTTTGAGAAGTTCAGACAAACCTTCAAACTCACACATCTGGTGTCTGTGGTGTAAACACAGAAATATAATTTAAGGGAAAGACATTTTCAGAAAGTTTTTTTTTTTTTTTACTTTTTTTTTACTGTGATATTGAAGTGCAGCATTATATTATGAGAAATTCGACTTAAATTTTGGATGCAGTTCATGAAGTGGAACTGTGTTCACCCCAACATAACTTCAATTCCCAGGCAATGTTATAGCCTATCACCGACCATAACACTCAGGTGTACTCACATTCCCACAACAATCATAGCAACACTAGCCAATCATAGATGTTGCTAAGCTTATGCAAGCATGAGGGGCTGATAGCGCTTTCCTCTGCGTGTCTCTGCTGCTCCCTAACAGTGCGTGAACAGCAGTTGAAAAAAATAAGTTTGAAGACTTCACATGCTGTTCCTTCAGAGTTCTGCATTTTTTTTTCTCTTAGCAATTCAAACATTCCATGACTGTTTATACCATACCAGTCAAAATTTTTAACACAAGTTTGGATTTTTTTTTTTTTTTTTTTACAATTCAGAACACTACTGAAGATTTGAGCCTCTGAAACAACATGATGAAATTCGTTCTCATGAAGACCCTCCCAAGAAAGCAAGAACAAAAGTTACCTTTGCTGCAGAGGAGAAGTTCATTTAGAGTAAACACACACACATACCGCAACCTTTTCTAATGGCATTTCTCTTCTGGGGACCAAGAGCTTTGCCCCAGTCATATGCTTGGGTCCCCAAAAGACTGCTGTGTAACTGGTTCCCATTTAACCTGAATACAAACCCACTAACATACGCACATACACACACTGTTTTGCCTTGTTTTGCTGCTTTTCTGCTAATTAGCTCTCGCTGCTAATTACTGTAATTCCCGGACGTTGAGTTCCGAGCCATTTCCCAAACACACTCGGACCGGAACGGCACGTAATTATACACATGCTTCCACTCTTCCTCCATCCTTCACCAGCACAATTAGCCTTTCATTGCACCAGAGAGTGTGTTTGTGTGCATCAGTTTGTGTGTATTTGTGTGTGTGTGTGTGTGTGTGTGTGTGTGTGTGTGTGTGTGTGGTTATACCAAGCTAATGACCCATTGCAGTAGTAAAGAAGCATCATACCTGTCCATAATGAACCAGAGTTGTCTGATTTAAAGAAACAAAAATGTGTGTGTGTGTGTGTGTGTGTGTGTGTTCACCAGTAATAGACAGGCTAACTATGCTAATGTGTTTTATAGTGTAATGTAAACAAAGGCAGACTATAATGACCAGGAGTGCAAATCTTCAACATGATGCTATACAATTTTTGTCATTCATACTTTACAATCAGAAGTTTAAAATTCAACCATCAGCTGGTAAATTGATGCTTGCAGTTTTCTGGGATTATCAGTTATCAGTATTGGAACATGATCAGGAAAAGGATCAACAATCAACAGTGCTCATTACAGTGAGATACTTATTAAAAGAGCTGAAGCCTAAACGTCTGATAAAATGCAGAGGACTGCTATCCAAGGGCGTTGAGATCCTGTATGACGATGCATATTCACACCCCTTTGCCCACACTGTTGTTTTGAAGTGCTAAAGCATCCTACCTATAGGCCTGATCTTGCTCCATCAGACAATCATCTGTTTGATCCCCTGAAAGCAGCCCTACGAGAAGGAAAATTCACCTTCTGATTAAAAAATAAAATAAAAAATGAAGATAGCGGTGTATTTGTGGCTGGCAGCTCGGCCTAAAACATTTTTTAATGATGGAACAAAAGCTTGTTGTGACAGATGGACAAAGTGTATTGAAAAGCATTGATATGATTATGTCATGTCCATGATGTATTTGTCATTCCTAAAAGTTAATTAAAATAAATTCTACAGCCAGAATTTTTGACTCACCCTATATCTAACCTTTCCCCATGATTGAGGCAAGAATGTATAAATAGTTGTCAATAGTTCGTCATTTAAATTTTTTATAAATACCGTTGAGTGCTGAAGCTATTGACAATTCAAGCATGGCTATTCATCAATTAAATTACATTTTTTTAAAAATTTTGAATTAAATTTTCTTTTCAGAAAACAATGGCAAGCAACTGCAACCAAGACAAAGCAATTTCCCTTTGGGACTTATGAAGTTTAATATAAAGGTTTAATTTGTTTGTTTTTTTATAATTAGAGAAGACATAATTTTTTTCATCTGATGACAAAATTTTCATGTATTATTTAATTGAAAAATCAAATGAACAACTAATAAGGGCAGTGGTAGCTCTGGGTTTCTGATCACAGGATCAGGGATTCGAGCCAAACCACCAATATGTTGCCACTGTTGGACCCTTGGGCAAAGCTCTTGACCCAGAAAAAGGGATTGTCACAAAGGGCCACAGTTGAAAGACAAAATTAACCATTGCAAGTAAAATGTTCAGGTCAAAGACATTTGCAGTATATCTACAAAAAGAGGTATGCTTAAAATTGTGATTTCTTACAGCAAAATGTGTGTACATTCATGTGTATTACAGCATTATGATGTATTCAAAAAAGAAAAGAGTAATTGTTTGTTCTCTTCAATAGTTATAAGAGAAAAAGGAAAAATTCTTGTATAATTAAGAGACACCCCCGCTTTAAAAAATATGATAGTATACACATTATACAAACATTTAAAATGAATAAAACGTATTCCTTACTACTATTACTAATAATAACAATAATTGTGAAATTCACTTAGCATTTGAGCGTTGTGTGCTTGGCTTACTTTGTGTTTCGGAGGGCAAAAATCCGAGCTGCTTCTGCTGCTGTCTCCTCTATCAAGCTATAAATCTTTTTTTGACACACAAACATAATGCCAGACAAGTCCCAACCAGCCTTATTTCCTCTCCTTTGGCTGAGATACTGTTTTACTCTCAGCTCCCCACTGAGAAAACACACTGGCCACTGCAACACACAGCACAACCTTTATTTTTGTGAACCAACCAAATGTTCCAGAGAAGTCAAGTATTCCTATCATTACTGGGACATTTGCTCCTCAGACAGGCATACATGCTTACAAGAACACTCAGACCAAGATAGGCACGCACAAACACACGCTCACACACACACACACACACAC
>QMIH01000029.1:642357-681035 GCA_003987875.1 Clarias batrachus | reverse complement strand
TGTATGCGTGTGTGCATTTGTGTGTGTGTGTGTGCGTGCGCATATGTGTGTGCATGTGTGTGCGTGTGCGTGTGTGCGTGTGCGTGTGTGTGTGTGTGTGTGCATGATTGACATCTGACAAGGCAATCTGTTGCTTTTAATGTCGCCGTCAGATTCTTAATGCGGTAACCAGATGTCTCTCAGGGAAGGTTTTATTATTACTAGTATATCATAAAGGGCCACTAGAAGAAGAAATATAGCCAGACCTTAGCACACAATACACATGCTTTGTTGTATAACAAATTATTCTTTTTATATTCACTTATACTGATACACACCCTGAGGGTTGTAATAACTGTCATATTCTTAAAGAACAGTCACATGCTAAACTAGCTAACACATAAGGCAAGTTTATAGTCTCAGATTAGCAAGAACAGACAGAACTCATAGGTGCAACTATAATTTGTAAAGACTCAACTAGAGTATATTAAATTTGTAATTCAGTAGTGATTAGCTTATGGCCATAAATAAGAAAAAAGTGGTTAGGTTTCAGTGACATTGTGTTCAGGACAAAGTGACCAGGACCACGTGTTTGAATTCATGTGGGGAGCATAAACAGCTAATATCCTCTTATCTTAAAGCTAATTTTGCTAGCTCTGTAGCTAATCCCTGGCAAGGGGCAATTTCTGGTTTTGAAAAACAAGGCCATGTGAAAAGCAGAAAAATGTGCAGTTCCTTAAATGTCCACTGGGGGCTGGTATGAAAAGGGAGTTAATCTCCATAGACCCCCATGTTAAAATACTCCAGTTTACTACGGAAATAAAGCTTTACACATGGTCTCCATAGCTAGATTACTTATTCTTTACAACAGTACGGGGGCAAATTTCTTATGGAACTGAACAGTTACAATTATATTAACCCATACATTTGTGCATAATTTGAGGTGTGGCTGATTTAAGTACCAGCTGTAATGCAGGTGTCAAACCAACAGCTGGATAACTGGAATTATTGTAGTTTAACTTACCACAAGAAATGTAGGCGATAACATGGGACGACATGCAGCGTATGGATGATGCAGATTAATGAAATGCATTGGTATATAAATTAATGTTAGCCACTGTAGCATTTAAGCTAAACTAAAGCTAAACTAGATGGGTTGCGGTAACTGAAGTAAATAGGCATGTTCCAACAGCCATGCTCCAGTCGCTCTGCCTTTTTGCCCATTTATGGATTAACCTAGGTTTTTTCAGAGTTAGCGCCTGCCAAGATGTCAACAAGAAGAGCTTCAAAACCGGTCTTCAGAAAACCCATGTGTGATGTCACAGAGCGTTTGTCCAGTTCTTTTTATACAGTATGGTCTCTGGTCAAAGGGGCTGCTGCTTATAGCTTGGATAAAAGAGGAGAAGATCTGCTACAGACGTTCAAATGCTGATTTTTTTGTCATATGTTCTGCTGTCATAAGTAAGTGCTTTGGTTTGGTTTGACCAGCTTTTTCTTGTTGATCCACTGATTAACATGGTCCACTGACTAGCATACAGTATCAGTCAAAAGGACACACCTATTTTAATGTTTTTGTTTAGTGATTTATTTTCTACATTTTAGAACAATACTGAAGATTTCAAAATTATGAAATAAAACACATGAAATTATGGAATTAAGTGACAACAACAATTGAATTCAACTAAATTCGTTTTTATTTATATAACACTTTTAACAGTGGTCATTGTTGCAAAGCAGCTTTAAAAAAAAAAAAAAAAAAGGTCAAATGAGAACAACAAAATCAGTCAATTCTTATTTTAAGATATGAAATTCTGGAATTTTCTTCAGAGACTTGTACAACTAAACAGCACTGGCATTGTCAGCTTTTAAAAATTCACTTCACTAACACTTCACTTGACAAAAAGTCACTTGTTCAAAAAATAAATAAATAAATAAATAAAAAATAAATAAATAAATACAGCTGTAAATACAGCCTTAAATGTTAGATTATCAATTCCTGTTGTATGATTTAGCATGTTCTCAAAATGGCTGACATTAAATACACCAACTAGACATGACCCCTGGGGTCTGGGATAGAGTCTAAATTTCATGGTTTCTTTCAAGGCCATTTTGTCAGTGGTAAGAAAGGGAGGGAGAGAGAGAGAGAGAGAGAAGCCTCAAAGCGGAAGAGAGAGGCAATATGGGCTAAAAGTATTCCACAGTCTGTCATTATAGTCCAACCAAGAGGAACTGCAGTTTTTAGTGGGAGAGTGAGCAAGAAAGGAGGGATAGAGGCAAGAAAGAGGAGGGTGAGCTGTCACTCCGTCTATAAAGAAGCGTAGGAGCTCATCTGATTATTTCGGTGAGACGTGGCCCCTTTTTTTTCTCCATCTAGCAAGATTCTTTCCTAAAGAATGCCATGGATTCTTTCTTTCTCTCAAGGTTTGACCTTTAGCCTTTCTGGTCGTAAACTAGCCGAGCGAGGATCTCCATTCAGGGTTTCTCATGCGCAAATTCAACATCCGCATAAAATCCGGTGGATGAAAAAACGTCCTGCTGTTCCATTTACTTCCAAGAAAAGAAGACTTTCTATAGGTTCTGAAAAGTGTAAAAATGTACACACATAAGATGCCAATGTACAAATGTACATATTGCATTTAAATTGGACAGTAAATTTCAAACTTTTTCCAAAAGTACGGACAATTTCCACTTTCACTGGGCCATATTTGGAGTTCAGGCATTTAACGTGAGTGCTTGCATTTAAAAGTAGTTACGTAGATATTACAAATATTCAAAATACTATAACAAACAAAAAAGACAATCTTGAAGCCGTGCAATACACATAGCGATTTCATAACCAGAATGATATTAAAGACCAGGACAGCTGAACAACATACTTAATACTGATTGCCTTTGTATACAGAAATATATATAGAAATTCATGAGAAGTCAAACTGGGACTTTTGAGTGTGCAGAATAAATGAACACAGTTATAAGACTAAAAATACCACCTTCTTTGAAGTGTTTGCACATCACTGACAAGAGTCTCATCACTGTACTGTGCTTGGTGTCTTCTGTAAATCGGTTTTACGTCTTTGTGTATTCCTGGTTCGATGTGAACATCCCTCATAGTATGATAATACCCCAGTGGTGTCGTTGTTTTGTAGGCATTTTTTTAACATCTGTCAGGGTCACGTTTAGGTTATCTTTCGACTTTCAAGGATCATGTGTTTGACTAGATATTCACAAAATAGAGCTACCTCCACTGCGATCATCATTCTGGGATATTCAGGGACAACTTTCTTCAAAATGTTTGCACCATTCAAATGTTTTCCTGTCACACATCAACATAGTTTTCTTGAAATCTTTGATAAATGTCAATCAGTTTTATGCCTTCATTAGCGTGAAGTTTCATCACAAGTCTAGGTTTGACTTTGGATATCTGCTTCCTCTCAATTTGTTCCATTTTTATGAGTTTTTCCTTGTGACTGTTTCCTCTGGCTTGGTTCATTAGGGGTCTGTTACTGCTTTGTAACAATTTCTATTGAAAGTGCTATACAAATGAAGTTGAATTGAATTGAATAGAGAATCCAGGAAATCCGTTTAATGTAATCTTGAAATGTCAATCAGTTGCAGGACCTGACTCTGAGCACACATAGATTTAATTGTGTAAATATTGACATAACTTGGCCTTTTTAAGTTTGAATATTACAGTTATATATTATTTCAAAGAAATTATGACACATGGCCACATCCTAGCCAGGCTATAACAGCTCTTGCTATAAAACCATTTTTCGAAGCTAGCACACTTTTTCAGAAGCTAACACTATATGCATGTCACGCAGCAGAGATGGTTGCAAGTGCAAGTAGGCAACAAATAAGCAAAACACAGACACACAAAACTTGAGCGTGACAGTCAACAAATTAATGTACAAAGTGTAAATGTGTACATGTTTTACCAGAATCCACAACAACAACAAAAAAAATCAGAGCAAAACGTTCTGTATTATTAGATATCATCAAACTCAGAGACACTGAGTTTGGGAGATGGCGTCTTTTTAGGTGCCTTTATTTATGCACATGAAATCACAAACTAAAAGCAAAACGTCAAGTGTTAAATTTCAAGTATTTATTTCACTGTGAAGATGTCTTTGAGAGAGCAGATAAAAACAAATGATGCACTTTCATGAACAAAATAATAAAATAATAATAATAATATTAAACATTTACTTGTATATGGAAAAAAAATGATTTAAGAAAAAGAACGAACTTGCAAAGCTTCATGAATGCAAGTAATGTAGAATTCTACATTAGTTTTAGTTCTATGCATTAAAAGAAAAAAAGTTTTATACAGGAAAAATAATTAAATTGATTATTTAATAGAATATTTTAATACGGTCTTTGTATTTGCTTTGTTAAAAAGTGAGTCAGAGTAAATGTTCTTCGGCAGCCAATCAAGATAAGTTTCCATCTAAATGTTTAGCAAATGTGAAATAAACTTCTGAACTTGTTAAAGAAAGGAAAATGTGACTATTTGCTACACCATAATTCATTCCAAACACTCTTGTTTCCATCACCCGTTATCACGTCTCGTCTTTAAACATACACCATACGCCACAATTTCCTCTGATCAGATGAACAAGTTTCAGAGAGTTTTGAGTGGAGTTTCCGTTCAGCTTTTCTTATGTGCAAATTCAACATTTACATTTGCATGAATAACTTTGCATCTATGAAAATTATGTGCTAAGACTTCACTCTCAATTTCTATGTTTTCAGCACAGTGTTTTTTAGTTAGATTTTTTTTTGTGAAGAAATTTTTTAAGTTACGAAAATAACGGGAAGGCAACTCATAGACTCTTCACAATGTTTACTTAAGGATTTCACGGAACTCCACTCTGTAAAAAATAAATAAGTAAATAAATAAATAAATAATAATAATCATGTGACTTTAGTCAATTACATGTACTTCATGTTATAAAATTACAACAAACCATATACATTGAAAAAGTTATATCAAATAAAAGTATCTTGAATCCAGTAGAATTTTTATATAAGACTGCAACAAACGAAATACAAGATTATTAAGCTTATAATTAAGCTTCTAATTTCAAACTGTACTCATTTCTCTGTATAAATTTACTCATAACTATAAATTTCATCTTCTAGCAAGTTAGCAGGTATATTAGCTAGTTTTGGCATTTATTTCATAAAAGAAGCTAAATTACTGTCTAATAGAACAAGAAATGTAAGCATTAAAATTTAAATAAGCTTAATAATCTTAGATTTTGTTCGTTTTAATCTTACATTAAGAAATGTTGGATGAACTGCACTTGAGTTAAGATTTTGCCCCTTAATAAGATATCACTTTTTGCACTGTATAAGATTATTCAGCCTATTTCTAGAGATACATTGCCAGGATTTGAAAATTCACACACTTCAAGATTTTATTCTACGATGCACAAGGTTGTGGCAAATTCATGTGTGAAAATGATTCCTTGTGCCCCCAGAACAAAACGTTCACAAATTTGATTCCTGGAATACGCCTGTGCCAACAGGGAAGAAAAAAGTCCCTAGATGTGACAGCCTGGTCATTCAGTACATTCAGGTCTGACTTCAGCTGACTTAATTTTATTGACACATAAACTCTGTCTCTGGAGGCTTGTGCATTGGGCACTATGCATGATGGCTGCATCGCTTCATACGCTTAACTTTTTACCCTAATGTGCCCATCAATCTGGTATAAAGCCAACCTGGACTCATCAGACCACCTGACCATTTTCATTGCTTCAAAGTCCAATCTTTTTTCCTGATTGGTCTCACTAACAATTGGTTTTCATATGGACACACAGATGTTTAGTTCCAATCCTGTGAATTCTTGTCACATTTTGGAAATGCTCTTACTTTTATTATAAAACATGGCTGTGATTCCTACTGTCAGGTTGTCGTTTAAAACTACACATCTTTACTCAGTGTTTAAGTGAACTGGTTCATGTTAAAGGTTCAGCACAGTCCTTACAGGTTTTACTAATGTTTTGTTTTTAACCCAATAATTGTTTTTGGTACTTGATGCAGGCCAATAATTTGACCCTTCGGAAGTGGTGACCTGTTGTTTTGGCCTGCTGTATGGCAAGTGCCATTAGCGCTTAATTCCTTCTAGAATAAAGGCAAACTCACAAAGATAGCACAATTATGTGCCAGTAGAACAAAAATATTTATTTATAATAACATTTAATATTTTAGCAATCATATATATTAGTTTTTTATAATCTTATATCAAGGAATTATAGATAAATGTGACCAGGTTTAATGTAGTTAATTTTTAAGAAATTAGTTTTTGGAAAGAAGCACAATTATTTGCCAGTGGAATAAAAAAAATTAAATAGAAAAGTCTAGAAATAGGTTTAGTAATCTTTCTGTCCGAAAGAACGTTATTATTGTTTCATAATCTTTTCACACTTTGCTTTCAACTTTAATACTCTGAAAAAATTCCCCTAGTGGAAAAAGTAATTCAATTAATGGGAAAGGATGGAGAATGTGAATGACACACATTTGTGGTTTCTTTCATTTTCATCTTAGCAAAATCGCTACCAAGCAATATCAATTACAGAACTTGGCAGGTGAAGCAGCTTGCAGAGTAAACAAACAGGTCTGAAATTTCCATTAGCTGTAATGTACAGATTTTGGAGTTGGAATACTAAAGCCAAAACTAATTTAGTTAAAGAAATTTCCACAACTGGGACTAATTTAACTTATAATTTGTTCAAAATATCAATGACATTTTATTATTCTTTACCATAAAACTTAGGGAAATATGGATTGAAACATTAATAATAATAATAATAATAATAATAACAAAACAAAATTAAAATCAAACTTTTAATATTCGCCTGTAAATATCCATTTATGAGGTGATTGCGTATCATTACTACTAGTATAAAAGGCATGACTCACATCGCATCCAATCAGCAGCTCAGCTTGTCGTAAGAAGTGCTGGAAGACTCGTTGAGTATAGTCCAATCACATGAGCCCAAATATTTAAAAACAATATTGATTCGCTAAAAACAAAAGTGGGAGAGTTCAGGCCGCACAGTGCTGCGCCCGAAGGATGATTTGAAAAGATCCAATCAGAGCTCAGCCTCATGCTTTTCAAAGATTTACCTGTCTAAATAGACACTCGTTTGTCCGGCGCCCCGCGTACACGAACACAAATTAACGTAATACAGATTAGATTTTTTTTTTTTATTTCAAATAAATTATATTAAGAAATACAACGGAATATTGTGACTAAATGACTTTATTTCATTATTAAAATTAGTATATTAAGAAATACAGTGGAATATTGTGACTAAATGACTTTATTTCATTATTAAAATTAGTAATTATTATGTTAAATAATTACATGTTAAAGTAGCATTCTTCTCTGCCTAACTTTAAGGGGGGCGGCGCCCCTGCTCCCTGTATTGACCAGCCGCCACTGTTCTGACCCAATGATTTTCATTCATGATGATGAAGTAATGGAACACCCTGAAAGGTGTAGCCAATGTAATTCATCCAGGTTTGTGCAATGAGGATAGCTGAAAAGTGTCCATTAACAGATTTGGTTTGGTTGTTTGCTAAAACACAACAACCAAAAATGTTAAAGTTTACTCAAAGATGAAGTAACTTGTGTATTTCTGTTATGTTGAGTAGCGTGACATGCAGTTGCAGTACAACAGCAAGCTCACTCAATGACCAGGTGCACTCTCTGTGTGTGTGTGTGTGTGTGTGTGTGTGTGTGTGTGTGTGTGTGTGTGTGTGTGTTTGCTCTTGCCGTGACTGCGAGGCCGTTGCTAAGGGATCGGCTTATCTCCAAACCGTATCCATTTCTTCCCCTCCCACCCGTCTGCCCTTTTTCCGTTTTTGTCTTCCGAATTCCTTCGTTCCTTGCCGGCCAAAGTCCCATACGAGACACACACACGCATACGCGCACACACACACGCACACACACACACACACACACACACACACACACACACACACACACACACACACACACACACACACCTGCCCCAGCCAAACAGCTGTGGAGAACATAACATCGTTAGGCTGACTGATGGAGAATGAGTGGCCTGTTTTATGGGGAATAACATCATGGCTGTGATCCTGTAGCTGTACATTATCACACTCCTGTTAGCGATAACCCAGAACTTCCAGCCTTCTATTGCATTAATACACACATTCCCAATATAAATGCAGAGAAAGTCAAATTATTTTTAAAAGGTTCATCTTCTCATTAACAATCTTGTTAGCTAGCATGTAGCATGCCAGTGACTGTGACAGGAAACAGTCAACATTAGATGAAACAGTAATACCAATTTTTTTTCACAGATGACTTGATAAATTACTGTTACAACCACTTTAGAACAAAAATATTTAGAATTAATTGCAGTTTTCTTTTTAGCATAATGCTAGCTTAACATTTTCCCCCCTCCACATTTAGCATAAAACTGGAGTTTATTTTGAGCAGGGTTGGGAAAAATAAACTCAAATTTTATACTAAAGGGATGGGAAAAGAAAACGTTAAACTAATGTTATGCTAAAAGGAAAACTGCAATGCATGCTAATAGTTATTAAGTGTTTGTAACATTTATTTATCAAGACATCTGCGAAAAATGTTGATAATACTGACTGCTTGCCTACCACAGGAGACACAAGGCAGAGTACACCTGGAATGGGGTGCCAATCCATCGCAGGGCACATACACATACAGTACACAGACTCACACACTCATTCACACACAACAGGCTATCTCATGTTGACTGTTTCCTGTCACTGTCACTGGCAAATCAAATCACACTAGCCTGTAAGCTAACTCTGCTAGTAATGCTTGTACTTGTACAGGTTCCAGTTTACTTAGTTGTATCTTTGACACTAGATTAAGAAGGGCAACAACAGCTTAAGAATTTGACTGATAAAGCCCCCTGTCTTTCAGAGATAAAAAGCATCAGGGTACGGTTTCATTTTTGGCATTCTCCACAGATTTTCTTTCTTTCTTTTTTCTTTTTTTGTCTTATTTATTGGATTGTTTTCAACTATTGCGCAACCACCACCACAGTAACTAAGAACTGGATAAAGGAAATAGGGCTTACAGTGTGTGTGTGCGTGTTTGTTTGTGCCTCACATTATTCTCATTCTGCCATGAAGACTTCATTGTCAAGATAACACCTGAGGTGAAATGTTTACACACCGTTGGGCTGAAGTCATTCAAATTTAAATGTTTCACAACTCCACATGTTTCATGCTATCATGTCTCAATTAGTAGATCAGTTAAATCTAGTTTAATGTCAATTAGTGTTTTACCTTCAAAGCATGATGCTGTCCCCCCATTCTGGTCAAACAGTTCAGTTTTTGAGTTTCGTTTCATCTCACCAGAGAACATTTTTCAAAAGATTAAGTCCTCAGCCTAGTCATCATCTAAATACATTTTACTCAGTTTTAATGAGGTATTTTTTTCTTGAGGATTGTTTTCACATTAGGTCGCAGGATTGTTACTAAGACCAATTGACCCCAAAGTTTGCTTCATTTTGATCAGTGAAACACAATTGTTCCACGCTTGAGAACTGTGTCCGTGTAAAAAGCGGTCTCGAGAACGATACAGGATACTTGAGCACGGATCGAATCAGATATGGAAGCCAATCATACCTGAGAACAGAAGTAGATTGTTGTTTAGACCCAACAGTTGGTATTTTGTCGGTCGCCTCCAAAATCTCTGTGTGTAGGACACTCCAGTCTCATCCTCTGACCTACACAGCCAAAGCTGATAAAGTAAGAAGGCATGCGAGAACATTGCTCTTTACCTTTTTTTCCGCGAAATATCAATAATATTAGGTATAGCACAAAGGTTAACTTCACAGTTCTCTTGTGTTTAATGGTGTCACCCAAAAAAAAAAAAAAAATGTGCAGAACAGGGGACCAAGAACCAGGATTAAGAAGCACTGCTCTTAATGTTGGATGTACATATTTGGTATTTGATGCAGGTGATGCACCTCCTTTACCATGTTGTTGTCTTGGGCTTCAGTTATTCTTTTCTGGGACCTCCTTTGTACCTCCTTCCTGAACAATTCAGTGTGCAGGGTCTTTCAGTTTAAACCTAATATATCAGTTAGCTAGCAGCAGCTAAGAGTATGTAGTGCCACTTGCTGGTGCTATAACTACTGGTGATTGAGGTATTCAATTAAGTGCTTCAGTTATGGTTCTTAAAAAGACAAATGTCAAATTTCTTTTGGTGTTGTTCCCATTTGGGGTCGCCACAGAGGGACATTTGATTTTAGCACAGGTTTTTTATACAGGACGCCCTTCGAGGTGCAGAACTCGCATTTTTTATCCAGGCTTTACACCTGCACTAAGAGTGCCCTGCAATGTTTTTGGACATTAGCTGGGATGTGAACCCAGACCATCTGTGAGTCAGACGAGAAGCCTATGAATGAACTACCACTGCCCAACCAGTTAGACTTTACGGACAGGGTCTGCTGTGTAACTCAATCACTTGTTCACACATCCTGTATTGTGGCATTCATCTGACAAAGAATTTCATTCACGTCACAAAAAAACCAACAACTTATTTCCTAATAGCTCCAGTTTCGAGAAATTTCTTCTGTACTACTTTTTCTTTTACGTCAGGCTTTTCCTTCTATTGTCAGCTATAATAAATGTGTCAGCACATTAGAGGATTAGTGCCTATTTCCTGGTAACATATTGCCTCTTGTTTACATTTCTAGTCTCTGTATGTCAGTCTTGTTGGAATTTAGATGCTGGTTTGCATTAACCTTTTGTGTTGGGGGGGTTGGGGGTTGTGGTGGTATGTTCTTCATGTAGTTTTGTAAAGAAAGTCTGGTGAATGTAATTAAAAGATTGTCTGCATGACTAAAGCTATAGTTCTTACATTTTGCCCTCAAATTTTCCCAGAATAAGCAGTGCGGCTCCTTCAGAATGTGGAATAAGCCTACAGAGGGAGCTGCTTGTAGATTGGAACACAGCCGGTGTTTTATTGCCCCTGAAGTGTTGTGTTATTAATATCGTCCCGATTGATAACTGGAAGCCATAGCGCAGTATGAAATCTGTCCTAACACGATTGGACACCTAGGAGCTATGTCCCTCCATCTCAATCTCTCCATTTGTCACTCCATCTTTCTCCATGTTTAACTAACCATCTATCTCTCTCTCTCTCTCTCTCTCTCTCATGACCTGTCTCTCCAGCTCAACTCTTTCGTTCCTCACCTCTCTCCTTGACTCTTACTCTATTTTTCACTTACTCCATCTGCCTTCTTCATCTCTCTCTCTCTCTCTCTCTCTCTCTCTCTCTCTCTCTTTCAGGATTAGTAGTAACTGGATCTGTTTGGCACAGCTGGAGGAATTTTCATTACAATGATCCTGGGTGTGGTACAGCAGGAATGTGGCCCGAAACACACACCGGGAGCACGGACACACACACACACACACACACACACACACACACACACACACACACACACACACACACACACACACCCTTCACAAATGCCTTGACGGACAGATATAGAATATACATGCACTTACTTATGTACATTCTTGAGATTAACACACACACACACACACACACACACACACACACACACACACACAATAGTCCCATAACTATTCTTCTCAGCAGTGAGGTGTCATCTTCCACAACTTCTTCCTTTCTTCATTTATTTCTCACTGCTTCATCTCATGTTACTGCTCTCTGTCTTTCAGAAGTCACGGGATTGGATATGCATCTGAGCAGGTGGAAGAGGAAGAAGGTGTGGCATGTCCATCTCTCCCGTGCTCAGGTCGTCATGGCGACAGTCAGGGGCAGGGTTTAAAGGAGAAACCAGTTTCAGTAAGGCAGTTCTGTTGTTTAGTCTGTAAATTGTGTTGTAGAGAAGAGCAGAAGATTCTCTCTCTCTCTCTCTCTCTCTCTCTCTCTCTCTCTCTCTCTCACACACACACACACACACACACACCACACTATTTTATCCACTCTTGTTAATGTGTTGATGGCAACAGCTGGATGTGAAAGACTTGATCTTTGGAAACAACTGGACAGACAAAGTTTAGACTACAGCTCTTTGTATTTCTCCCTCTCTCTCTCTAGGCCGGGTGTGTGTGTGTGTCCTTCCATGAAAGAGTGTTTTCTTTATTAATATGCAGACTATTATATTAATAACCAAGTGTAAAACAAAAGCATTACAGTATGAACCAGAATTTTTTTTTTGTGTATGTGTGTCAATAAAGATTTTACGTTCAATCATTTTCTTTTTTATACATACAATACAATACTGGTCAAAAGGCAGGGCACGCCTTCTAATTCCATGGTAATGGAATTTCATTTCTCTTTTACATTGTAAAACAATGCTAAAGCATCCAAATGCAATAATCTCCTTTGAATAGTTGATATTGAGATGTGTCTGCTGTTTATGCTCTGTAACGGCTTTTTGCAAACACGCCAGATGATAATGTTCTTGCAAGAACTGTTCCAGAACAGCTGACCTTCATGTCTTAAAATACCATCTGACTAATTGATTACCTAATGTTATATGTGTTATTTCATAATTCTGAAATCTCCAGCATTGTTCTAGAATGTAGAAAAATAAACTTGTGTCCAAACGTTTGACTGGTACTGTACATTATTAAGTATTATATTATATAGGTCTTAAATCACTTTTTAAATCACAAACATTAAAACAATTAAAATCATAAAATATTCATAAAATTGAATAGATACAGTCTGCAAGCAAAGTAAGTTTACATATTTTTTATGTTTTTCTTTTCTTTTTTTTTTTTTGCATTTTGTGCAAGATTGATTCCCAAGAATTTTAGCAAGGACGGTATCAAGAAGAAAGGGGAGGCACTTTCAGTTTCGTTTTTAAAGCAGTCAGTGCCAAGAGTAATCATAAACTAAGGTAAGGTTTAATGTCTATTTATTTAATATTTTACTTAATTTGCCTGTCTTTTTTTAATGTTTTGATTGTTTTTCTATGCAAAAAATATGTTTATAGTATTGGAAATTGGTAATTTTTGTAATATTTGTGTGTGGCTGGAACAGGTTATCTGCATATACATTATTTCCTATGGGAAGATGTGTTTTGCAATATAAATTTTCCTTTTAAGAACTCGATTCCAGAACAGATTAAATTCATATGCAGAGGTACCACAGTATTGTAAATTTTCAGTCTTCATTTTTAATATTTAATTTTTTAAAATTGTATTGCATTACACTTTATATTATACTGTGTATGTTCATTTATGTGATGAATAAAATTTTGACATGCCTGTTGAAAAAATACTTAAGTGTATGCACGTGAACATTTGTCGGTAGAATATTACAGATTTCTACTTTAAAAAAAAAAAAAAACCTTATGCATATAATTTTTTTTAACATACATCATAAAGCTTAGGCCTCATTTGCTGTCACTTTTCCCCCACTCTTTTGTTTAAAGGGTTAAAAAAGAAGCATGTAATAAAGCAAATCTAATATTAAAGTGGTTTGAAGGGATTAAAGCTCAAACATAAAAACATCCTTCGCATAAATGGTATATGAGTGTGGACATAGTTTAGGAAAGGGTTAAAAAAATATTGTGCATCATTTCTTTTTCTTCATAATAAACATCCATGCACTTATCTCTGTTAACATTTCACTACCATGACCTTTTCTCTACTTTGGAAAGATTGTACTTCATATACTCATTAATTATCTCTCAGACTAAGAGAGACAGACAGAAAGAGACAGAGAGAGAGAGAGAGAGAGAGAGAGAGAGAGAGAGAGAGATGATGCAACCTTGAGCTGTATTCCTTCACTTCCCCAATAGTAAAGCTTAACCCCTCCAGCTCTCTCATCCTTGTTAATATCTCTGGCTCCCACTCGCTCATTATTCTGTCTTTAATCTGTAGATTAGGAGTGTGTGGATCCCATCAGTCACGGGAATGAACTTCAAGGCGAGCTGACGGGTGGAATGTGGGAAACAAGGGAATCACACTTCCGAGTCAGCGTAGCAATGAGATAAAGCTTGCTCTAAGAACACCCACTTAAGAGAGAGCGAGAGAGATGAAATAACTCAGAAACAGCAAACCAAACTACTAGAGGTTCTTATCATGTAAGCATTAAGCACATTCCTATGAAGATACACACATATGGAGAAATATAGAAACAAATAAAGACAGACAATATAAACTGTATGCCACTCTTTTCATGGTGGGTTTATTGAAATAGGCAAAAATGAACAAATTCGGTTTTAAAAGTATGTTAGTTTTAATGTAATAATATAATCAGTATGATATTAGAAGCAGAAGTTTCTGTCTGCCTCTGTCTTCCGCTCTCTCTCTCTCTCTCTCTCTCTCTCTCTCTCCAGCTGTCACAGATTTTCTGCAGATTCCTCTCGGCTTCAGCAGACATTCCTATGCCATTACACAGAATTATATTACTGTATCTACTACCCTCTCACAGCCTCAACTGCCCCCTCTTTGCCTCTATTACCCCCTTACTGCCCCCACAGTACTTTTACCAGACCTTCACTTCCTCTACTACTGCCTCACTGCCTTGACTACTTCAATACAGCAAACCATGACCTCATGACCATAACCAGGTCTTCCCTGCCTCTACTACTGTCTAACTGCCTTGACTACCTAAATACTCAAACTACACCTCAGAACCATAATCAGAGCATCACTTGTTCTACTACCGCTTACTGATTCAACTATCCAGATGCTTCAAACTGAGTACCTTCTGTACCCCCATCACTGCCCCTCAGGCTCAAAACCAGACCAACCCTGTCTCTACTCCTGCCTCATCGCCTTGACTACCTAAATACTAGAAACTGCTCCCGGACCATAACCAGACATTTAATGTCTCTACTCCTGCCTCACTGCCTCAACTACCTAAATACTGCAAACTATGCTATGCCCTACAGGACCATAACCAGATCTTCTCTTCCTCCACTGCTGCCAGTCTGCCTCGACTACATAAATGCTGCAAGCTGCACTACCCCATCAGTGCCCCTCAGGACCAAAACCAGACCTTCCCTGCCTCTACTACTGCCTCACTGCCCTGACTACCTGTCACCAGGACCATAACCAGATCTTTAATGCCTCTACTCCTGCCTCACTGCCTCACATACTGCAAACTACACAATGTCCCACAGGGCCATAGGCAGATATTCTCTTCCTCTACTGCTGCCTTGCTGCCTCACTGCCTCATCTACCTACTGTAAGTACTGCTAACTGCATCACCCAACCATACCCAGAGTGTTACTACCACTACTACTGCCTCACTCCCCTGACTACCTAAAGGCTGCACACTACCCTATCACTGCCCCTCGGGGCCATAACCAGACCTTGCCTGTCTTTACTGCCTCTACTACTTCATTACTTCTACCCGTACAACCACATCACTGTCCTTCTGTATCTCTGCAACACCGTGACTGCTTATACAACCCCTCCACTGCCTCCATCACTGGCTCTACTACTCCACCTCAACCTACAGCCTCTACTGCCTTCCTTTAGCATTTGATCTCATCACATTATTATTATTATTATTATTATTATTATTATCAGTTGTCTTGTTCTATATCTGCCATACCATCACTGCTTCAACTACCCTGTCAACTTCTTTAATGCCTTGAATGCCTCCTTGTGTCTACACTGCAGTTTCTACCCTTTACACCCACCACTTCTCCAATTAGTGTCTCAAATGTTCCCACTGCACCACTGCTGCCTGTACTTCACCACCCACCCACCCACGCTTCATTACTGCCTTACGTGCTCAATTACGATTCTTTTCTGATAATTCAAAGGTACTGATTCCTATTGATTAATATATGCGTCTAATCTGCAGACAAATGTTATATGTGTATGGGTGTGTGAGTGTGTGAATAAGTGAGTGAGAGTGAATACTCGAGTGAGGCAGTATGTCAGAAGAACGGCATGTCTACTCAAGGTCACACACAGCTGTTGAGAGAGAGAGGGAAAGAGCACAAGGACACATAAACAGGATGCCTCAAGTGTGTGATTACACAAGTGTGTGAAAATGAGCTGCAGTGGGGAAAATATGCACACACACACACACGCACACACACACACACACACACACACACACACACACACACACACACACACACACACACACACACACACACACACACACACTTAAATCCTCTTGAGTTTCTACTGTCTATTCCATGCTTTAATCCAATTTCATACTTTAAACATTTGATACTTCATGTACTAAATTGTTGTTAGCTTAACACATGGCTAATTTTCTTTTGCTACCCAATTTTAAACCAAAATCAAGATGACAGTCTCACACTTTCTATGCTTAATATGTGTGTGTGTGTGTGTTTGTGTGTGTGTGTGTATGTGTGCGTGCGTGTGCGTGTGTGTGTGCGCGCGTGTGTGTAGGAATCATACCTATTACAAAAGTGTTCCAAACCACCCGATTCACAGTGAAGCATTCAAAACCACACACTCTGCCCTGTCCACTACATTGATCACACAAACTTTTTTTTTTTCAAAGCTTAAATACAAACATCAACTTGCTTTGTGATGATTAGATTTAAAATGTTTTATTTTAAGTGTATACAGTGATTTAATGAAAAGTTTGTGTAGTAGGGTGAACAGTTTTAATGATCAGATTTTTGCTATAGACAACACAAGGTAGTCATTTGCGTGTTACCCCAAGCTGGAACCAATTCCTTGTTTCACAGGCCGTGGTCATGCAAAAATGTTCACAGAAGTTAAAATAAGCACACACACGCTTGATGTTTTCTCCCGATGCTAAAATCACTTTCTATTTATGGCATTGTTTTTAAGGTTTAACCCGAAGGTATTTGGGTTTGAAATCAAAATATGAATATAAAATGATAGATCAGAATGTATTACTCCGTTAACTACATTTTTCATCTAGATGCATTAAACAACTTTTTTTTTTTTAATGTTTTTTTTTTTCAAGTCATCAAAAATATTGGAAGATGTTTTGTTGCTGGGCCCTTTTAGAGTGATTATTTAATAGGTCTGAATGATACTCTTGATTTAAATCCTGGGATTTACTTGGTTTCCTCAAGACTGCATTTGTTGTTTAAAAAAAAGAAAGAAAAAAAAAGAAAACAATATTGACACCAGCAAGCTCTCTATGGGAGAAAAGACAAAATAATTAAATAGGAAAAAAATTCAACAGAACTGTTGCACAATTCTTGGACAAAGCCATCGGTGTACTAACCGCCAGCCTTGGAACAGGGAAACAATAACATGAAATAACACTGTGAGAGCAACAACCTCTACAGGGCAAGGGCAAAGGTATCACAAGCCAATGTTCACATAAGATACCACAAAATGCGAACCGCTCAACAGCAGTTAGAAGCAAAAGACCAGATTGGAAATTGTAAAGAAATACAGAGATGAGCCACATACTGTATGTCCTGTAAATTCCGGACATGAGCCTCTACCAAAGTGATGGAAATGCTAAAACATGGGGAAAGAATGGTCCTGCATGTGATCCAAAACAAACAAGCTTATCATTCAAGCTTAGGGGAAGTAATGTCCTGGCTTGTGCTTGCATAACTATTTCTGGAACAGGCTCAGTAATCTTTATTGATAATTTAACTCATTTTGATAGCAGGTGAATTAATTTAGGTCTTCAGAATGAAGACGATTTTTCTGACAATCTACACAGAAATATATCCAGTCAAATTTGACCCAAAACACCACAGATCTGTATGTTTTGTACATGGTGTACGCTTTACCTTTTGTACTAAGTGGCTACGGTGTTATCTGACACATCATGTTGTTAGCGGCTTCTTCCGCTGTTACACATTTTGAACTTCCAGGTCAAAGCCCGGGGTGGGAATCGTAGAGCATATGCGCAGATCCTAAGCATTGAGGTATACGTTCAAGAAGTAGCTCAACTCCCATTTGCAATATCTGGGTGTGCTACGATTCTTTGTATGATTTCATTCAGACTGATGTTCTTAGTTTCAAAAAAAAAAAAAATTGCTGTGTATAAAAGGAATAAAATACTTCCCACTGTATTGTGACATGAAAATAATTATTAATAACTATTCCTTACTTTTTTTTTTTACTCTGAATATATTTCAAAGTTTTATATATATAAACGTCTATAGTGTAAACCATGGGAAAAGAAAAGAAAAAAAAATACAGGTAGGCTTTGAGTTCATTTAAAAAAATTTGGGTCATGTAATATAGATAGTCAGTGTAAAAGAGGACTCTATGGAGTTTCTGTCTATGAGTGAGTGAGTTCAGAGTCATTTCTCTCCTTCAGTCTTTCCATGAGCGTTTGAGCCGGAATGGAAGTGTACCTCATGTATCGTCCAGTTTCCCGCTCTTAAATGACTCGAGTGCCCGGGAATGCCCACATCACTGTGCCGGTCTGTCTTTCTCCATCTGACTCAGCTACACTAGTGAGAAACACCCTGTGAGGGAGGGAAAACAAAACAAAACAAACAGAGTAGACACATTTTTTAGTGGGTTCCCCTCCGAACGAGTGTGCAGTGATTCATTGGCTCTGAGTAAGCCGGTTCATTGGATTCAAAGTAACACAGCGAAAGAAAAGAACAGAAATATGCCAGCTCACCATTAAACATTTCCAGTTGCGGTCTGTTTGGAATGGCTCACTTCAATGACTTCAGCTGCCTGAATAGTGCACTAAATCTGGGGAACGGGATGAGTGATGTTGATGAACACACATTTCGGGATTTGGGTCAAAATGCGGTTTGCTCATCATTCCGTCACATAAACACCATCACACGTGTCTCAACATCATCAGTCATGCGTGGATGTATCCCAAAATTACAGGCAAAGAAATTACTCCTGGCCCCAAATGTCCCAGTTTTAGTTAGACCACCATCAGTAATACCCATGTCAAGCCATTTTGGAAGTGACCAAAACACTTTAAATAAATACATTAGTCCTCTTCGCAGTGTAACTTTGTAGCACATTAGGCTGAAATTAATATTTAAACCAAGTTACAAACTAAAATAACGGTCTGCTAGCAGCATATTCGGTTATGTTTTTTTTATGTTTTATTTTTTTATGAAAGTCCAACAAACTCCAGCTGAATAAGCTCAAAAAATTAACAGAACTATTCACAATGAGGTGAGATTTATTTCAAATGGAGCTGGGCCAACCGCCCAATGATACAGCTGTTGCTCTTTTTATTAACATTATGATGTGCGCGTCCTCAATGTTTGAAGAAAATACTCACACACCTGCTGGGAAGGTGTGAGCGTTTATGTTAGCGGTTCAGATTTCGGGAATCTCGGGACTGCAGGTGGGCCATTCAGCTAAATATTTAAAAAACATAAGGTTCAGATTTATTCTTAGTCAAGTAGGGAAGCTCTCCCCTCCCCTTTTTTTCGTACATGTAGATGCACACACGCACACAGACATTAAGTAAGAAGAGTGTTTTAGTCTTTTCTTTCCGCTGCTGGAGTGTACTGATCTAATCTGTAACTCTGATTAGCACAATTCATGCAGTGTGTGTTCGCTAAGTTCATGTGGTATGCAGTAGCATGAGCTTATTTTATACGCTGTCACAGCTTGTGTTAGTATGCCTCCTGTGGTGTATGCAAGAGGCAACCTCCAGGTCTGAAAAATAAGTCCAACTCGGAAGTGCCAAAATGGGCAAGTCCTTGAATGACCACTAGGGTGGCTAGCTCCAAAAGTGAGTCAATTCCCGTTAGACCTAATGTTACAATCTGTACAGAAATAAATGTTTACAGCATAGTTAAAAAAAACAAAAACGGTTATGGCGTTATGGTGTCCAATTTAAGTGACAGCTGCATTGCAGGTGTCAAACCACTAGCTGTCTGTTATGCTAAAGCTAAATCATTGTAGTTTAACGTACCACAAGAAAGAGGATTTGACACGGGATGGCATGCAGGATATGGATGAGCATACACATTCCATTCAGGGAGTATGTTTGTAAGTCCAATTTGTTCTTAAGTCCGACAAAGTGATTCTTATACGCCTTTGACACAAATATACAATGTAAAGCATACCAATTCACTTGACTAAATCTGTCCTCTTTCCTCACACTGCCGTCATGTGGCCAAAAAACATAATCGTGCCTAAGGAAATGAACCTCACACCGAAATTTTGCCTCGGCGCCTTTAAATCGCGAGGAGAATCCTAGACGCCATTTTGTCTCAGAGCTGTTTTCCACTGTACTGTATTGGACTCTCATTTGTTCAGGATTTTTTTTTTTTTTTTCGAAATTCTTATTCACCATGAGGACAGCTTTACAGGCATCAGGAGTGCTATTTTCTATCATCGTGCCTTTGGGTTGATTCAGTGAAACCAATGAGGCTGTCTCAATTCATCCCGCACTCCCACACGCACACATATGATATACTGGACTTTACATATTTTATACATTCACTTACACACTGAACATATTGTATATGTAACGGGTTCGACCCATTGTTGCACGGGCGGCACCATGAAACACAGACACGAGGCGAGATCTTAGAGGAGAAGGGTAATTTATTAGGAATCAATAGGGGAAGGAAAGGATAAAAGGAGGGAGGACGGAAAGAAAGGGAAGGGATGAAGTGTGCACGTGCAGGGCCCGAGGCAGTGCCCAGCTGGCATGCGGGCACGCGGCTGGCGGCGGAGTGGCCGAACGGAGCACGCGGCCTTTTCCTCTTCGGCGGCGAGGACGCGAAGGCGGGCTCGACGCGGGAACGAAGGATGCCGTGGGAGCTCGTGCAGCTCTTTCCCGCGCTGTCCTCGGCGCGGAGATCAAAGGGGCGGAAATCCAATGTCCTTTTACAGTCTCTGGGGCACGTTCCATTTCCCCACTCCCATGCCACTCTCGAGCTCCACCGCGTTACGCTCTTCTCGGACCCCGGACTAAACTCCGCACCTTGCTTTTATAATGCGGAGCAAGCCCAAGATCCTATTAACGTTAAATCACTGCCAGCTGGCCCGCATAGGCGGCCCCGTCCCTTTGCACACATGCAGAAGGGGTGCTGCCTACCTAGGGATCCTACAGAGTGAGCGAGGGGCGATAATAGATTTGGGCGCACGCCCATCACAGGCGCACGCCGTGACATATATTATTGTAAATATTGGTATCTGGTGGTATCTATTTTTTGTACAATACACAGGAGCTACTTCCGTGATTGAACCAGAAATTGAACCGTGGTCCATATGTACTGTATCTGCAGAAATTCACAACTCGAATGTTGGTAAGTTCTATCTGTAGTTGGCCAAATCGGTTAATTATTGATTTCAGGTGTTTCAATCAGACCCCTTATCTCCAGCGAAAAATCTTGTGGACAAGATGCTTCTATACATATAGAATGACTGCTATACATATATACCAAAATGTGTCAGAAAACAGCAATACTGACAATCACTACATTTTAGGGGTCATTAACTGGAGGACTGCAGTCCAGATGTGAACCCAGCATAGTTTTTCATTGGCCTGAATTGAATGCTTGAACAAATACTGTAGCCAAGATGAAAAGTTTTCTAAACACAAACCATCGAATTGTGTATGCATTTGAGTTCACTGTATTTGGTAAAAATGTGTTAGGTTTTTTTTTTTTTTTTGCTGTTCTTCTTTTTTGCCTAATAAAGTGTTGGTTTATATTAGAGCAAGCAAGCGAGGGAGGAATGCATTTCCGTTGAGGTGATTTAAAGGCCCTCAGTGACGCATGTCCATGTCTGGAATTCCTGGTCATTCCTAAAGTGCGATGACGCAGCACACACAGCTACGCACACATTCTCACTAATCCCTCAAATCCCATAAGCCAACTGAAAGAGAGGTACATATGTATGTACAGACACAGAATTCTTAGAACCCCATCAATCTTCATCAATTTAAGACCAACATTGTCACTGAGGTGGAAGCAGAAGCCGCACTCCTGAAGTATAAAACTGGACCATTTTGAAGACTAATTTATGCCTGTGGGGTGCAAAGGTCAGCCCATCTGGTCTGACCCCACAAGACCATAACAGGACTCTCTGAGGACCATGTTCTGGAGCAAATTTTAGTGCAGCATTACTCATTTCGGTTGATGCTTTTAATCGTAGCAACATACAGTTCAGATAAGATACATCTGAACATCTGAGAGTTAATGATGTGGCAACAGTGGTAGCTTGGCATTGTTGGGACGTGGGCATCATTTGATGCTTTGGAACCATCCAATAATAGCGTGGTGCCTTGGACACTGAGCCACCACTGCTGTAAATATTATTATCATTTTTCTTGAGATTTTTCCCAATTTTCTCCCTAATTTAGTAGCCAATTCCTACACTTTATTAGAGCACTCCCCCATCAAGTATATGGGGGAGTGCTATAATAAGGGAAGATCACATGGTTTCTCTGACACATAATTTTCTTATTGCTTGCTCACGCACCATTGGGAGTGATGTAACACACTCTGAGGATAGCGCTATTCCCTCCTTCACTTGAGTGAGCCCACAGACGCTCATGATTGGCTGAAGCCGTGATAGATATGACTGCCTTCCATCCCGTCCGCTATGAGACAGCTTGACCAATCAGCTCTTTCTAGGCTCTCGGCTGTGTGTATGTGTGGGGGGCTACGGCTTCTCCCAGATTTCTTTGAACTTGCAATATGAGGATGATGGTTCGAGCTCGTTACTTCTGCACCACTCGGGGACACTACTGCTGTAATTGATACCCAATTAACAGAATATTGACAAATGTTGGTAATTGCTTTTATTTTGAAATATGTGTTCGTAGATTGTTTAAACACAGCAAAAGATTAGCACGGCAAAAGAAAATATACTGTATACTCAAGGAGATAAATGAAACGGAGAATGGAGCTGAGGTGGGAAGAGCACAGCCTCAAGTTAGCTGGACTGTCAGATTGAAGATCTCATGGAAGGGATTGAAAGTTCTTTACTGAAGAGAAATTACAAGTAGACTTTATGCAGACGTGTGAATGCCCTGTCTCTTCCATAGGCTTGAGTTTGGCTCACCTTCTGCTGCTTTCCACCAGCTCTCCAGATGATCAGTTTCTGGAGAGTTTGCTGCCAAGCATAAAGTAGATTAATGATGAGTTTTTCAGGTGAAAAAATACTACAGATTGATTATGACATTATTTTTTTTACCACAACTTAACCCCTGATAGATGCTAGTTGGAAATATATGGTCATGAATTTTTGCATGATGGAATAGGATTCATTCCCACAAAATTAGTAAGGATAACATCCACTTATTAGTGCTTTTTGAGGGATTATGGGTGTCCTGGCATCGAAAGAATTCCATTATTACTTCCAGGGCAATCCACAGTCACATCAATGACCATGAAGCAGTAGTCATCAATCAGAAAGATGAATTATCTTCACTTTTAATTGTGAGATGATTCTACAAATCAGTGGGATTTGAACAATTAGGACAGTACTGCTCAGGAGCAGTCAGCTGGTGTTTCTGTTGCTCTATCAGAAACAGATCCAAATTGCTCCTCAAAAGCACTTTTCCATCTCTGGAAATGGTCTGTTATATGAGTAAAGTTATATTGGGCATATTTTATTCTGATAAAACGTAAATTAGACATTAAGCTACAATAAACATATAGCAGTAAAAATTCTAGATTTAGAGCAGGTTTTGGTTTTAATGTTGAAATAAACAGAGAGACATTTCTTGGTTTAAGTGGTCTAAGTGGTCTAAGTAGTCACTTAGGACCCAAGCCACCATTCCCATAATAATGATAAATTATTATTTTCTCTTACTGTTTTATTAATATTACAGATTTGTAAATATAAATAGATATCTAGCTAAGGAAAAAAAAAACATGGTACACAAGTTTCTTGCTAGCTAACAACAATCAGGTGTATCTTAGCATCTCATCCCCAAATCCCTGGAACCAACTTACGTGTTTGATGTACAGTATAATATCTGTAACTAAAATATAAATGGCAACCCACAGTTCCTACAAGTATTTTTTTTTCATCTTAACATTTGATTAAGTGATGGATAGCTGACCTAATGAAAAGTTTTTTACCAAGTTTACCTACTTGGATTTTCAGACGCTACTACATACACACTATACATTCTTCCCTTCTCTCCTCTAACTGCATGATTTAATTACCTTCCAGCCTTGTAAAGCTCTACTTCATGGACCTTCTGCAGATTAGCCATGCTGGAAATTTGATGCTGGCGAAATAACACGCTCCCAAACACCCACACTCTTGTGTTCCTGTTTATAGAAATAGCCATGTAGTCAATTTTAACTTATTAAATGGAAGAATATAAGGGACAAATGGAATTCAGCTTTTAGGTATATATAAAATCATGACAATTGAATTGTGACAATATGATATGTGAATTAAGACTCTATTTAGTGTTCACTTATGAGCCACTGGTACTTCTAGAATATTTTCATGTATTGTACTCTTGAGTTTAACTGATTTTTTTTAGTCTTATTAATTTGAAGAAAAAAAAAAGAAAAAACATTCTCATGAGGGACCGAATTGACTTGTTTTGTAAATTACTGTAAATTAAGCAAGGATAAAAATGTGCCATCCAGTATCAAATTTTTGATTATTGTCCATTAACAGAATGACTGTGGAATATTATTACTTATTTTGAGATAAGTCATTTGAGAGCTAAATCCAAAAATGGACCCATTTATAATGTAAATGTAGTACAATACTGTATATAGGGTTTGGGATTTGCACTCACCAGCCAATTCATTAGATACACCTGTTCAACTGTTTATTAAAACAAATATCTAATCAACCAGTCACATGTCAGTGACTCAGTGCACTTAGCCACGTAGACATGGTCATGGAGACATCTTCTGACAGACAGATCTTCCGAAGTATAAACTAAACACCATCATTGGAAAGAAAGGTGATTTAAGTGACATAGAACGTGGCATGATGCCATGATGCATTGGTGCCAGACGGGCTGGTCAGAGTATTTCCGAAACTGCTGCGGATTTTCCTTTACAACCATCTCTAGGGTTTACAGAGAATGTTCTGAAAAAAAGAAAATACCCAGTGAGCTGCAGTTCTCAGGTCGAAAAAAAATAAATTGCTGGTGCCAGAGGCCAAAGGATGGCAAAAGGCTCATAGAAACATCTTGTTACAACAGATGCATGTCTCAATGTTTGCTGTCACATTCAGATGGTAGGGTTAAAATTTTCTGTAAAGAACATGAAAGCATGAATCCTGAACCATGCCTGAACCAGACTGAACCATGGATCAATGGTTCAGTCTGCTGCTCTTGGTATAATGGTGTGGGGGATATTTTCTTGGCAGATTTAGTATCAGTTGAGCATTGTTTAAATGCCACATGCCACCAAGCTGAAAAAATCTCAAACTGGTTTCTTGAACAGAAGTTCAGAGCTCTCTCTACTCATATGGCCTCCCCTGTCACCAGAGCTTAGTCCAATAGAGCACCTTTGGGATGTGGTGGAAGGGGAGATTTGGATCATGGATGTGCAGTCAATAAAAGCGCAACAAACAAAAACCCTAAGAAATGAGAATTGAGAGTCTATGAATCCCGAGGTTTGGTATATGAAGTGAAAAGCTGAGAAAGGGCTCATTCCTATAATGCACCAAATATCTCTATAATTAATAATAGTCCGTTAGATATGAAAATGTTAAATGTATATGAATGTACACTAATATGTATCCCAAATAGTTCTAAGTTTGGATGTCCAATACTGTACTTGATGTGCTTCCATGCAGAGTCAGGAGATTAATCCCAGATGGTTCTCTATCAGAACCACATAGGTTCGAAAACCCACTGTGTGTCTATATGTGTGTCTAAAGAATGACAGTGTGCACTCTAAGAACACACTAGTGCACTCCATGTGCACTCTGACCCTTTGACCAAGGGTTATTGAAGTAAAGCTAGCGCACGGTCAATTGAGAAAGTAAGGCTTGCTTTGACCTCCACTCAAACGGTCCGTGTGCGTGAAATGTTCTAGCTCTAAATCAAAAGCTTCTGTAGGCTAAACTACAAAGTGATGTGAGATTTACAGGCTTTGTAAGTGTCAAAAGAGAGAGGGAGAGAGAGAGAGAGAGTGTGTGCGTGTCTGTGTCTTGTGTGTGAGCGTGCGCGTTTATAAGTGTCGCAAGCGTTAATAGCTGCTTTTGGTGTGGTTTACATCTAACGCTTAAATGAGACACGCTTAAAGAGATGAATTCGGCGTTAAGGCTGCAAAGACAAAGCGCAGCGCGACACTTTGGCATTTGCACTCAAGATGTTTGTAGTTTAGCAGTAGATCACACATATACACATACACGCACACACATATGCATCAAAGATTGTTTGCAGGTTTTACTAATACAAACCTGTACCAAATCGCATGCCATTGGTAGCATATAGGCCAAATGAACATAATTCAATGTCTAGGATCAATCCACTCTAAATGTGTCCCAAACCACACACCCTGTACGCTATAAAGACGCAAAAAGTTCCAGTGTCGACTCACTTAGGACACGTCCTCAAACAGCCAACCTATTTATTATATAACTGTAAGTAATACCACAAATAGAAGACAATCACACATTCTTACTATGATCAGCCCATTGTGGTTTTATCCCATCCCCAGTCCCATTCTGGAACATACAGACATGGATTATATCAGATTCCCCGTCCACAGAAACTTCATCAATTGAAATGCCTTGTTATTATGATTAGATGTGTCCCAAACCTTAACCATTCTCACTATGTAGTTCACACAGGCATTAGGCATATACATTTTCTTTCTATCATTGCAAATAGGCTATCCTTATGGGTCTCCTGGAGGTGTTCCAAACCACACACCATACTACTCACCATATAGGATTCTCACTATGATCAGGCCATTGTGGTCATAACCAAGACCCCTACAATGTACAGTTTGTCCTGATGAACAAGCGATTCCTACCTGGCAATGGTGACAAGGAAAAAAACTCACTGAGATGACAATGGGAAGAAACCTTGGGAGGAACCAGACTCAACAGGAAACCCATCCTCATTTCCGTGATATCAGATATCCGGGATTGATCCGCAGTCATACTGTGTGTGTGAGTTAGATGGCTGGGAGTTCAGTATAACTGGCGGGCTGTATAAGTTAATATGAGAGCCACCTTCATGACTAGAGGCCCAGGTACAAAAGTATTTGTGGGAATTATGAAGCAACTGCAGTCACAAGTCAATATTAGTATTTTCTTAATAAATTTTATTCAGTGGGAGCCAATGCAGTGCGGATACAATAGGGGTAATGTGCTCATATCTTCTGGTTCCAGTGATTTCTAATGACTCCGATGGATACCGGATTAACTGGAGCTTGTTTGTGCACCTAGTTGAACATCCAGACAGTAAGGTATTACAATAAACCTAGAGGGGACAAAAGCATGAACGCATCTTTAAACAACAAATATATTCCTTATCTTGCAATGTTTCTAAGACGAAAGAATGCTATCGTAGTATCCTAGTGTGTAAACTACACAATCATTGTTTCAAGATTCTACACTTGGTCCAGTATGGATGTGTCTCAAACTACACACCACATTCCCCATAACATGCTTCTATGCACTCCGCATTGCATTATGCATATTCTTGTCCTAATACGCTAATAATAGACCCTAACCTTATTGCAATGCATTGTGGACTTGCATGAGAGAACAAGCTATTTTCTAGTTGGGGGAAAAAATGGCAGCCTGCCAAAATAGTTCACTTTGTAGTGTACAGGATTTAGGCACGGAAAAAACACAATGTACAATTTGTCTAATTATATATCTCGACACCGATAAAACCAAACTGTGCATTCCAGCGGGACTAAAGAATGCATGCAGGGAAGAGAGAGTGTATGTGTGTGCATACTGTATGTGTGTGTGTGTGGCCTGTGATCAAACGTGCTTTGATTTGCGCTTACTGAAACCTTAACGAGCGTGCCATACTCCTTTAAAGGGGCATTTACAGGAAGAATGCCAAACTTTCAGCAGTTGGATGGTAAAGCTGCATCCGTGATGAAGTTATGTGCTCGCGGGCAACACACACACACTCACACATGTATAGATCGGGATCAAAAGAAGTGCCGAAATGTGTGAAAGAGAGTAAAAGAGAAGAGGCGGGGCTTGGAGTTCCCCTCGTGTGTGGGTCGATGTCTGGGAAAGATGAGAGGTTGTTTCAACTCTGTGATGATTGTAACATGTTTTCCTCCTGATATATACGAATGTTGTTCTGCTAGCAAGTAACGGAAGCTTAGTTGTTAGCTTGAATAGCCTCTTTAAGAAGTTAAGAAGCATCTCAGGCGCAACATCTCAGTCAAACCTTGAACCAGATGATCACATCAGATTGTAGTGTGATTGTAGCTCGCAGTGTGTCCTAAATGTCTACATTTCTTCTGAAACTAAGACAAAATTCTGAAGATTGTTTAGTACAGAATGGTAATGGAGGAGTTTCTCTTGTTCCTTCAGTTTCGTTTGACATTGCATAAATTTTACTCACCCTCCACACCACCTGTGTGTGGGTGTGTATGTGTGTGTGGGTGTGTGTGTGTGTGTGGGTGTGTGTGTGTGTGGGTGTGTGTGTGGGTGTGTGTGTGTGTGTGTGTGTGTGTGTGTGTGTGTGTGTGTGTGTGTCAGTCACTAACCCCTTTGCACAGGTGTTGAATTACATCACCCTAATCAAGCTGAGGTATGCATTTCCTCTCAGAGGTCAAAGGTCTGGGGTCGTTGCAGGGGGAGGCAGATGCGAAAAGGTCAGAGGTCATGATGGATAAATGGCGGTTCTAGGAAGAGCAGGTTTTAAAGGATGAAAATAAATCAAATTCCATAACTTTAGCAAATTAAGTTGATTGAAACAATTTCAAAGGATTTGTATCAGGAGACGGTAAATAACGGATCTTGGAATATGTAGGATTATATAATATATAACTATACAACAAATATATCACACTTCACAAAGCAAACACAGTGTTTATCTAAATTTGTTATTGGGCTACTCTAAAATATGACTATAGGATCGTAAAATTAAATCCATGCCCGTAAAAAGACTAATTAAATGAATTTAAAACTTTAAAAAGATGAACATTTTTTGCTATATGACCTTCTTTTGAAAAGCTTGCTGCAATTATCGCCTGAAACAGTAACAAAATATTTCAAATTTCTATTGGAAAAAAATGTATCCTGTAAAAAAAAATCTATAGAACTCTAGGTCTGTACACGGGATTCTATAGACATGGTTTGGTAATGGGTTAGGGTAAAAGTTTTATGTTGGATGTCCTTCCTGACACAACCCTTCCTATTTATATACAGTACCATAGTATATAATCACTAAAAGGGTCCTGACTTGTGCAAACCCTAGTGGCTGGAGATGGACCCTGGCCACAGCAGTAAAATCATCATCCAGGTCAATGGCATTCAATGATGTGGAATTTTGCTGGTTATGAAGTACTTTTCTCCACAATCTCAATCTTGTTCATTTCAAAATACTCACTCAGACCAAACTTCTTCGGAACTATTGTCAACTAAAAATCACGTGATAATGAGGAAAATGTAAACAATGCAGCTTGAAAGGAATTAGAATGGGTGTGAACACATTCACTTGAACAAAGAAGTGGCCACATGCCTCCTTCCAATTAATCTAAACATGTCTGTAGGCAGATCTTATGAGATGCAAATGGAAACTTAAAGGGATGGATAATCCTTCATTGAGTGAACGAACATTTATAAAATATTGGCATGGACCAGAAAAGCTCTTGTGTGTTCAAACAGCAGTGTAGAGATAAGGGAATTGGTGGAATTGATGAATGTTTAGTTTAAAAGAAACCAAACATCATAAAAGTTCAATAGAACATGCATGTCTTCTCTGAAATTCCCTTTAAAACTAAATCAGAATTTTGTAGAAGATCAGAATTAATGCAGAGGTTCTATAGAGTCCTATTGCAGGTCTACAGAGTTCTGTAGAACTAAGTTACAATCTAACAATCAAACTAAGTAAAAAATGAAGATCTTATTGCAGGTTTATAGATTTCTACAGAACCAAGTTGGGATTCTACAGAACATGCACTTCAGACCAAAAGATCTATAGAACTAATACAAGACTATAGATTTCTATAAAACTAAATTAGAATTCAGAAGAACATGTAATATACTTCAAACCAAAAAAAAAAAAAAAATCTTTTTAGTGGTGTATACACTTCTATAGAGCTAAGTTAGGGATATACAGAACATGCGCCTCAAAGCTCAAAGTCTTAATTCACTTCTGTAAAGATCTGTAGAACTAAGAATTCTATTGATCATGTACCCAAAACCAAAAGATCTATAAAGTTCTACTCCACGTCAATACATTTCCATAGAACCAAGTTAGAATACGGAAGAAAATGTTCCTTAAACTAAAAGACCTATAGAATCCTATTTCAGTTGAGTTTCTGTTGGGTTTTGTAGAACTATGTGGCAATCGAACAATCAAAGTAAGTTCAAATCAAAACAAAAGAACTTATTGTAGGTTTATAGACTTCTACAGAGCTAAATTAGGATTCTACAGAACATGCACCTCAAGCTAAAAAATCTCAAGAGACTCTCGATGCAGGTCAAATTATTATCTAAAAATTAATTAATTAATTAATTCTACATATCAGTCACATGGAACCAAATGATATATAGTCCTACTGCAGGTTTATTGAGTTATACAGAGCTACGTTAGGATTCTACAGAACATGCACCTCAAACCAAAAGATATAGAGAGTCTTAATGCAGGTCTGTAAAGATCTCTAGAACTACTGTAGTTAGAACTCCACAGAGTATATGCACCTCAAACCAAGCCATCTTTAGAATCCTTCTGTAGGTCTTATAAAGTTCTATAGAACAAGGTTAGATCCTATAGAAAGTGCAAAGCAAATGATCTACAATGTGTGTGACAAGTAACTAGTTAATATTTAATAGCTATAGGACTTGTAGTATCACCAGCCCATGGTGCACCACCATGCATTTTCCAGGATGTTGGCTGGAACAACACAGACCTCATGAATGCCCTCCAGATCTCACTCTATGTCATTTTTTTTTTTTGTGGGGCAATGCAAAGGAGGAATTGTACAGGACAAAGCCATGCACACTGGAGGACTTGGAGGCACAGATTCAGGAGACTCTTAGCAATATCCCAGATAACTTCCTTCAGAAGACTGTGCATTCCATCCCTGGCTGTTTGAAAAACTGGTTGACACCACCAGTGCCTAGGTTGAAATGTAAAGATATGCCTACATGTTCCTATATTATAAAGTTTAAATTTATTATAAATAAATAAATAAAATAAAAATAAATATTTATTATACATATGGACTTTGTTATAAATTTTTAATGATTAGTTACTTTTCACTCACCCTTTATAGAGTCTTATTACCAGTCTATGTAGAACTAAGTTAGAATTTGTTAGAACATGCAAATGAAAAGATCTATAAAATCATATTGCAGGTTTATAGGGTACAATAGATCTAAGGGAAAGTTTTATAGAACATTTACCTCAAAAATTCTTAATATTTGCAAATAGTGACCCCATGGATTTACATTTTACATTTTGTGCAAAACATTTAATTTTGTTTAACACCAATTAAAAAAAAACAAATTCTTAATGTATTTGTATTTTGGCATGTATAATATGTTTTGTGTTATGGAACGCTTAAACAATGTCACATCCAGGAAATAAATAAATACCTAATTTATATTTATATAATAATAATTTGAGATTGTTCTCCATATCCATTGAATATGGATGGATGGATGGATGGATGTTCTCCATATCCGTTGTCCTGATGTTAAGCTTTAATTTTTTTTGGATGGCAGAGGTGATATTTGACAGACGCTGTTATAGGGATGGGTGGGAATAGGATAAGAAATGACCTCTCGCCCCATTATTACCCTTATAAAGTTTAATACATCGTCTTGCATTGATGAGATGTTTGGACACTCACATGAGTCATATCCTACCTATTATCTTCATCTACATCTACATCTAGGCATTTGGCAGACGCCCTTATCCATATATTATCCTATTATATTCTGTCCACCCTGTTACCTTTTTTTTTCTTGTATTTTATTAATATCAACAAATATTGTGCATATGTTGCTGGTTATTTAAAAAAAAAAAAGGCATGACATAACATAAAACCAAGGCCAAATGTTTTATTCATTTTATCATTTTTAAATAATTACAAAATGTGTCTTCGCAGATAATGATTGTTTTAGAATTACTTTATAACATACAAAACAAATTCAAGGTGAAATAGGGAACATCTTATCTCTTAGAAAATGTGAAGAAAAAAAAAATTACAATAGCTTTGTGGCCAGGTAAACATGCTGGTGACAGGATTATGGGCACCCAAGGATCATACTGGTGACAGGATCATGGGCACCCAAGACTCACCCATGCCCATAGGAACCAATGATCAGCCCATTTGGTCTGATCGAACAGAAAAGTTAATGCACAACAAATAGCTGAAAAGGTCATTGCTATCACCATGGCACCAAATCCTAAATTCCCCAGATCCCAATCTGTTTGAGCATCCTTGGGATGCACCAGATGCACAAGTCTGATCCATGGCAGCCCGACGCCGCAACCCATAGAACCCGAAGGAATCCACTGACAACATGCTGTGAAGGTGGACTAGAACCTGGGTGTGTTTAGCATAAATGGTTTGAAAGTAATGGTTGAATTCTTATAGTCTTGAGAAGCCATCCTTTAGATGAAACGTTAAAAATCACAGAACCTTTTATTTATTTATTAAAATAAAGTTTGCGGCACCTTGGCATAGTGATTAGCACTGTCGCCTTGCACCACTAGGGTTCAGGTTCGATTCCCGCCTGGATTCTGCATTTGCATGTTCTTGAAGTGCTTGGTGGGTTTCCTCCAGGTAATCCACTTCCTCCCACAATCAAAAGACATGCAGATTAAGCTAATTGCCCACAGAGCGTGATGTGTTCGAGTTCTGCGATGGATTGGCACCCCAACCAAGGTGTTTTCTGCCTCGTGCCCTAAGTATCCTGGGATAGTATCAAGCCCTGTATACAGGATAAAGCGGTATTGATGAGATGAGATATATAAAGTGCTGAAATGGCACTGAAATAGTAGGAATGACTTGTATATATAAACGTACAGTATATAACATGATGAGGAAAACTGCATAGGACTATAAAACGCTAAAATGTATACAGATGACTTCACTTTTACAAATATTAAAAAGCCTTAAAAAAAAAGAAAAAGAAGAAGAGAACATTAACTGTGTCTACATCCGGATATCTGAGAAAGAAAAGAGAGAGAGTCTTTGTGACAGCCTTTATGTCCCTAATGTCCTTAATTAGGAGATCAAGTTGTCTCCATTACCGGTAACCTGTGTTAACTTGCTCCGTTCATCTCTGTGTGTTTGCGAGAGTTACGGGTGAATCGAGTCATGTTATTCAGGGTGTGAAAAAAGCACGCTGCGTTCGTGTTTATTTATGTCTTCTGGGTGCTTTATTGGGAGGTGCAGGCAGTTGTGTCCTTGACAGCCGCTCAGTGTTGTATTCTGTTCTTATTTTTAGCGTGCGTTAGCGTGACAGCAGCTCGGCGTTGACTTACAGTCACAGAAGAGGATAAATAAACTGCAGGAAATCCTCACATTTAATCCTCCTCAGCTATTGTTCGCCTTGAAAAACACACACCCTTCGGGGAGGCTTCAGAAAGCACGAAATGTCTCTTTGTCCCAGCTTTAAATGCTCAGAAGTGTGTGTGTGTGTGTGTGTGTGTGTGTGTATGTGTGTGAGTATTAACGGAGGTCTTATACAACACAGTAACTGATTAACCAAACTGTGAGAACAGACCTTTAGTCTCCCTCGCTCTTTCTGTGAGAAAGAAAGAAAGAAAGAAAGGAAGAAAAAGAATGAGAAAAAGGAGACATATTAGTCTGTAATGCCTTTACATTACTGTGTGTATGTGTGTGTGAGAGAGATTTTGTGCAAGCGTTTGTGTTTGTGCTGTGGTGTGTTAAAAATCAGCCCCTTTCTTGCTGATTTGATTATTTCCTCTATCGCACCTGTAATGTTTAACTACATAAAGCCAAACACTGTGTGTGTGTGTGTGTGTGTGTGTGTGTGTGTGTGTGTGTGTGTGTGTGTGTGGGGTGTGTGTGCGCTAGAAGGAGATAATACCGAGTTGTACATTAAAAGCAGTTGAATAGACGACTTCCTTCCTCATGTTGACCTGTCGCTCACACTTACGTTTACTTCCGATCTCGCCACCTTTGATCCCTCCAGCCCTGAAAAAAGCGCACGAGCCGATTGGCTGCTTTGCCGACGCCCTTGGATGTTTGCTCTGGCATTGTGGAATCTGGCAAACATTTCTCTCTGTCGGTGGAATGGATTGACAGGTTTAACAAAATTATATTTGAGTGCGCAGACAAAGAAGAAAAGAGTGTGTGTGTGTGTGTGTGGGGGGGGGGGGTATCTATAAACTAACAGAATTCTACCAAATTGTCCATGTACCCTGTAAGATAATAAAAAAGACACCCAAAAATGAATAAAAAAATTTGAGTTTGTATCTTCTGGCAACTTTCCAGGGCACAAATATTTATCTTGACTGCAAAAACTTGACTGTTTCCTGAGCATTGATATTACGAGGGGCTTTCAAATCAAGCTTGTGATGAAAGACTTAAAGCACGGTCTGACAATAAGACTCTTAAAAGCCATGTGTAAGGTGCAAACATTTTAAAGAAGACCGTATGTCTGTGAATGATGAGCCTAACCAATGTGTCTTGACACCCACTGCAGTTGTTCCTGTGAACATTTAACACGTGAGATAACTTGTCATCAACTTGTGGAAGAGATGCTTCTGCCTGTGGGAACTGTACATACAACTATTCACCAACACCACTTGAACATCACAGGAACTTGTCTGGGAGTTTTTTTTTCCCACATCCTCCGTACAGTCCTCACCTCACTACAAGCCATTTCCATATGTTTCAGGTATGAAGCAACGTGAAGTCCGATCATGACTCCTATCTACAGAGAAAAACGTTCTACCTCGATGGACGCACCAGCCAAAAGTTTGGATTTATTTTCAAACTTCTAGAACAATACTGGATTTTTTTTTTCAAAACTATGAATTAACACACAGCATTAGGGAATTAGCTAAAAACAAGGACAACATTCAGTTCTTTTTTTAAGACATGAAGGTCAGCTGTTCTGGAACGTCCATGCTAGATGAGTATCGTCAACTGCATTTGCGAAACCCATAAAGCACCGTGATGAAACCGGCTCTCATGAAGACCATCCCAGGAAAGCAAGACCAAAACTTACCTCTGCTGTGTTTATGTGGAGAAGATCATTTGGTTATCAGCTTAAAAAATTACCAATTAACAGCACCTCAAATTAGAGCTATTATGAACTATTCAAAGGAGATCCAAAACAAAATTGAAATATACATGTGTGCATGTGTATACTGTATGTATTGATCCATATACTGTATATATCCTGCGTATATATCAATATTTACACAACAAAAGTTGTATTTATTCAGACACATGTTAGGTACCTGCTTAATTTGAATTGCTGGTTGCTAGACTTTTCTGGAGTAGATGGGTCAGAGACAAGGCTTATCAGTATTGTCAAGACTCCAAGCAATTGCTTTTAAACCCAGAAAAAAATCTGGGAAAGAAAATGCAGACTGAAAAAGGAAATATAATCCTTTTTCGTTTCTGTGAAAGCAGAATACCATGAATGACATTTAAACCTTTAAAATCCTCAATAAGAGCGACACACAAAAAAAAAGTTTTTAAAAAAATGTTCTTTGGGGTAATAATAGCAATTTATAATAGCAACAGCAAACAAACAGACCTCATTCAAGTTGTTGAGATAAAAAGTATCAATATATTTATAAACATACAAATTTTTAAATTTATTTTTTTGGCATAGCAGCTTAGGCGTCAACCGAGTGGTAGAGATGGCTTAATCAGGTCAAAATCACACTTTTTTCTCTCAAAATGTGATCTACCAAAAGATTTAGCAGAATTTAAACAGGTGAAAAAGGTACAGTAGGCATGAGAAGCTACAATGCTGAAATAAATGAAGATATGAAAAGCACTGAAACAAACATCTAAGGCTAGTATTTTATATTTTGCCGTAAATTATCACATGAGTTCCATCAAAATGTGGTTTGAAGCAACAACATGGCTGACACATGGCTAATGTAATGCATGAATAAAATCTAAATAAAATAAATTAATTCAGCACGTTATGTTATTTATAATTTAAATATATTATTATTATTATTATTATTATTATTAATATTAATAATAATAATAATAATAATAATAATAATAATAATATTTCATCACTTACTTCATCACTTGTGGATGAAGACATGTGATACTAAGTTGTGGTCATGTATTACAGTAGGTCATGCAGATTTGCCCCCAAATGACCTGATTTACCTGACCAGCATATGAAGAAAATGGTCTACCCTCCATTTATCACTGCACTGCCATACATCCATGCTAACTGTCTATTTGCATATGTGAGGAATAAAAAAGTATGCTCTCATAGAAAAAATAATGAACACCACAAGTTGCTCATTTACCTATAAGAGCTACTATTTAAAAAAAAATGATACAGAGCTCTGACATTGGAGACTCCTTCCATGAATGTGTGTTTTTAAAAAAAAAAAAGATTATACCTTTTAATCTTAGTTACTTACTCTTAATAACAATACATGTCTATATATAATAGAAATTGAACAACTAAATGTGTGAGGAAAATGGAGGTAATTCTAACTTTCTTCACGTTCCTGGTGTCTGTTCTCTCTCTCTCTCTCTCTCTCTCTCTCTCTCTCTGAGTGGCAGGTCAGTGTGAGGCTTGTCAGTGCTCGTATTATCGGTGTGAGAGATCCTGCGGTACATGCTAATAGAGTTATTCAGCACAGCGGAAACACACACTGAGCGAGGCATAGAGATGCAAATCAGCCATTAAATGCTGGCACAGAGAGGAGGAAGTAAGGGAGGGAGGAGTGACCCCAAATGAATTATGGGACACGTTTACCCATGGGGCACTGGATATTCTGAATTCGTGGGATGACGCCAAGTTTTTTGTCGCCCACATGCAAATGGTCCTCCAGAAGCAGATGGAACTGGTGAACCCTGAGTTGACCCAGCTTTCCAACCTGTTAAGATGGAGATAGCAATTAACAACAGTTACATTGTGTTCTGCTTCATTGGTTAAGTCTTGCGGTGCTGAAAAACCCTGTTGTTGGCCCACCCCCATTTGGCTAGGCTAGCTTACACACTCCAGTCATCAGTGAAGTGGCTCTGATTAGGCAAGTCCCAGATAAAGATCTGTTGACATCTTTTGGTGATGTCTTGGTCAGAGGACAGGATCTCATTGCCCAAATAAAAGTGTGGTGTACCACTGAACGCTATGAAGACCATCATAAAGAAGGTGAAAAATATTGCATGGCAATGATGACACCATGAACAGGACATTCCCCACAAAACTAATGAAAAAACAAAGCAAAAGCTTATCAAGTGGACTGTCAAGAGACGACAGCAACATGAAGAGTTCATGTTTTCATATTAGTGCCTCAGGATCGTTTCCAAGAGCACTTGACCCCAAATATGTTTCATTTTGATCAGATTGAAAAAAATCGTTCCAGGTTCAGGAGTCTACTGGAAGAGGTAGCCTCAAGACCAATACAGTGTTCTCAGACATGGATTGAATCAGATATGGAAGCTAATCATACCTGAGAATGAAAGTAGACCACTGCACAGCATCATCAGTGCCATTCGGTCTCCTCTGAAATCTCAATCCCCTTTTTTTGACCTACACAGCATTAGCTGATGAAGTGGGAAGGCATTCCTATTTCCTATTCTAACCATTTTCCAGAAGTATCAATAATATTAGGCAATTTGTCATCAATCTCATATTCTTCACAGAACTGGGCTGTGGGGTCAGGATCCAAGATGGAGGCATGAACTTCATGTCCAGGGTGAAGCATGGTGGTGGAAGCATCATTATATAGCACTGGTTCTCTCTGATGCTCTAGTTATGATAGAGCGAATCATGGGTGCATCATCTTCATACTATCCTGGAGATCTATTTCAGACAAGTTTAGGACAATACTAATCCAAGCCAACTAAGTAAGTACATAAGTAGAACACTCACATTTTAGAAGGACAAATATAACAAACGCAGACATTTCTTGCATCACAAAAACCTGCCATTTTAACAGGAGCGTGGGATTTAAATGCTTACTGTATAGTGAGTAATATACAGTAGTATGTGTTTTGGGATACATGGTGGATTGATGATATAGTGGATGGTGTGTGTAGTATGGAACAAATGCTGACGATCCATGTTGAGGCCCTTCAATGATGACCTGTGTACGGAACAGAGTGTGTGGTTTGGGACACATGCACAGTGGGCTCACGACACAGTGAATGGACTGATGATGGTGAAATCCTTGTGAATATGACCTATATATTGAATATTGTCTGTGTATGTGAGTGTGTGTGTGTGGTTTGGGAAACGTTCTGAATGGAAAAAGAAAATATAAGACTAGTCATGTGTTATGAAAGAATTCAGTGTTTGAGTGTGTGTGTGTGTGTAAGAGACAGCTGTGTGTGTTTTTTCATACCTTTCTCTTCCTCTCTGCAGGTAACATGTTACCTTGCTCCAGGTTCAATCTGTCATCGAGCAGGGTGTGTGTATGCCTGTGTGTGTGTGTGTGTGTGTGTGTGTGT
>QMIH01000029.1:562999-575890 GCA_003987875.1 Clarias batrachus | reverse complement strand
ACACACACACACACACACACACACACACACACACACACACACACACACACACACACACACACACACAACAAAAAAAAAAAATTCAGACGAACTAAATAACATCTGGACTGATAAACACACACATGCACAATCACACTGATCAACATCCATCTCAATCTGTTCATACCTCCCTACCTGTGCTGCTCTTTGCAATGTTTGCAGAATATTTATTTCACTCGCTACAGTATTTGCACACTATATTTTTGTCACAATGTCAATTATCAAAAAAAAAAAAAAAATACTGTATTGTGTTACAATGTTGTGTTTGTCATGTAGCTCTTTGTTTGCACTTTTTTGTCTATTGTGTATTTTTTGTATAGAATTTGATTTAGGTTAACTTAAAAATGTAAAAATTTGTGTTAATTTATGTTGTTGTATGTATGTATGTAGCGATTCACTTTGTACTAACTGTATATGGTTGGAATGACAATAAAAGCCTACTTGACTTGACTTGACTTGAAAAGACTTGCGTCAAAACCTAGTGGCATTAAGAGGCTTTATGTGACAAACAGACTGACAGTTATGTGTTAAACATTTCATTAAACAGACTATATCAGAATTTTACTAAAAGAAAGGAAAGAATTTCTTATGGACCGCTTCGGTTTAGCTGAATCATGGCTTGGCAAGGTTCAAAATCAACCGGTAAAGGGCAACTATTATGCAAAATTCGATTTGTGGTTTCCAATGTGTGTGTTTCCATAAAAATATTTTTTAAAAAAACAACAAAAAAACATTCCCTCTACATTTTTGCTTCTTTTTCCATCGTTGTATCGGCCTGGACTTAAAACAAGCCAAATACTGTAGATTTTTCTCCCCTAATGTGAACTCCTGTAAAAAGACACCCTCCCCCGGCTTAATGCTCAGCTCGGCTGTTCTCTGGAGGGCTGCAGCTCGGCAACAGGCTCTCAGGTTGGATCCTGACAAGATCTCCTCTTAGAAGCATAGGTTTCCTCTGTGTTTCTTGGTTTCCTCATAGCTTCATTAAAAAAAAAAAAAAACCCTGATATGTTAAGCTGAAATGTGCCAGTGTGTGTCTGCATGGGATCCTGTGATGGACCGGTGCACCTGTGACCCCGAGCAACCGAAGCTGTGAGATTGAATTTCCTTTATATACAGCACTGTGCAAAAGTCACACCCTAGGCTCCCTGTGTTTTTTAATACAAACAGAAATATTCCAACATAAAAATTAAATGTTACAGAAAGAATATGTGTATGCCTGAAAAGAAAGCAGCACACTATACAAGAAAACACTTTTCAGACAAAGGAAAAAAAAAAAAAAGGAACCTGCAGGTTTTGCATGTAAAGTCCTCAGAAGAACCGTGTGTGGTTCTGCATGATGCTTAGTAAAAATTGGTAGCTAATTTTCTTATAAAAACTGCACAAATTGTAACTACGACTAAAGCATCCTCAAAGTGCTGTTTCATTAATTACTGTTTACTCGGCTTTTTTAAGGCTTGCTTAGTTTTTTTTAAAGGCAAACCTTAAAATTTTACCTTCAAAATGTGATCATTTACCATCAAAAGGAGCCAATAATTCAGTCCATCAGAGACAAAGCGAATCAAGGAGAGCAAACGGCTTCAGCAGTAAAGCAAAGATGTTTATTAAGCACTTTAATATACGTCAGGGGAAAAAAAAAATCGGCTTAATATAATACAAAAGAAAAGAAGTGAAGTTTAAATGTACATGGTCAAGCTATTTACAATCTCCAATCTGACACTTCTTTCATCGAACCCCGAGGTTGAGATATTAACACAAAACAGACAAACAGACATGCAGGGTGGAGGGAACAGAAAACAAAAACCAAGAAGCAACACTGCAGGTCAACAGATGGCTTAACATTTCTGAATACTGTCCAGGATTTCTTTTTTTTAAAAGACTTCTTTCTCTCTCTTTGAATGAAAGCCTCTTGTTTAGACATCCTGAGCTTTCAACTGTCTTGATCTATCTTTTTTATTATGCATTTATTTATTTATGTGGTATATTAGGTTTTTACATTTTTTAAAATTATTTTGCTATCATCTTTCTTTTATCCTTCAGCTCTCACTGCCAGCAGCGTAAAACGAAGCGCATGACACACATTAACTCGTATAGATTCACTCGCTCTCATGTTAGTGTTTCAACTTTGGCATGACGAGAACACATTTCGGATGATGCCCTGAAACGAAAAACATGTTGTATGTTAACAGAGGGGAAGAAAAAGAAAAAAAATTCCAGGCCCTTCGCCATTGTTGTTTATCTTCTGGTTGTTGAGTTTTTCTATTCTGTGTTGAATCAGCTTTAGCATAAGGACATGATTGTAAGGACAGACGAAACCTAGTCGAAGACTGAAAACTTGCGTATATGTTGGAATTCCCACACTGAGAATAGAATTCAGGTTTAGTATATTTTCCATACTATAAGACGTATTTATTAGGTGTAAATAAAGTTGCTTCCATTCTTGAAGATAAGCTTGAAAGTATTTAATCAGCATCTGGTGTACAACGTTTACTTCTTTAGCTTCTTTGAGGCTATTGTACTGTAGCTAAATGTGCAAGGTCAATCTAACAAACTCGGTGGTTCTCAGCTCCAAAGTGCCACTGCCCTGCATGTTTTAGCGCTTTGTCAGCTCCACACTAAACTCTGAAATATGCAAGGCAGTGGTCGTCTGGGAAAAAGGTTGGAAGCCACCAAATACATGCAAGTACATTACTGTAGGTCATTATACATTTCCCTGATCTGCTCAGAGACCGTGAAATTTGTCACCTTTAATGTAAATACAATGTTAGTGATTGGAGCCCCCTTGTCACATGCATTAGTGAATTTATGTACTTAGTACAATTTCAACTTAGTTTCACTAGAACTAGCTGCATTAACTTTGAAAAATATCATGCCAGTCTAGCTCAGTGGGACTACAGCAGCTTCTTCTAAGTCTCAGCTGAACTTTAGAATGCATTTTTTCCTGGAACGAGGGTTGTAGAATTTGGCCCCAATGACTTAATTTGTACTCGCCGACCAGGTGACAAACTTCACACACTGTGTGCAGAGCAGGAACATTTAGAACAACCAAAAATTACAGTAATGTATTTATGCGGATGTCAATTTTGATTTAAGACAGACTTGGAAAAACCCAAACTATCCATTTAACAATTAGTATTTGTGCCTTTGTTAAAGTTTTGCCTCTTTCTCAAGGTAAAACTCAATAAATATTGATGTAGCAGGCATTTCGATTAAAAAAAAAAAAAAAAAAAAAGAAATCAGGAGTGGGCAAATCAGCTGACTGGGCAAGCATTTTGTCTAAGTGTCTTATAGTCTGGAAAACAGTTGAGGGGAACATACAGTCAAGTTTTGATTACAGAAAACAATTTTGCAAATAGCACCAAATTCTATTAGTGTTTAAATACGACTGTAAATAAAATAAAATAAAAAAAGGTCCCACAGGGACTAAATAAAAATGAAAGGCAGGGTGAGATAATCCCTGCCCATCGGAGAATCTGTAATACTACAATACACATGATGTATAAAATTACAATAATGTAAGCGACAAAGTTGAAAAATTATTGTAATAGCAAATAAAAACTGCACATAGCACCATGAAAATGTATGACAACCAAAAGTGGCAATTTTTTCAAAAATAAATAGAATTGACTACACTGAAGGGGAACAAATTGTATCTGTCATTAAAATTAAATTCAAATGAACTGACTGAATGAGTGAATTGCTGATATCAGGAACAACATGAGTAGGAAACTGATATGGCATGATTTAGATTTTTTTTTCAAGAAAAGGATATTGATATTCTTAATATTTCCCCTGGTCAGGTGATACCTTGTTGTCCATTTTACTTGTCTTATACAAGCAGAAAATGCTAAACAAGCAAAAAAAAAAAAAAAACATCCCAAAGTGATGGAAAATGAAAGAAAAAAAAAACATTAACAACAATAACAAAACACAAACGAATGATAAAAATTAACAATAAAAATAGGCACCATAAAAATGAAGGAAAAAAAAACAGAGCATAAGTGATTAGATTTTTTTTTCTCATTGCAGAAAAAATAAAAAGTGCATACATGGCTTATTAAATAGCAATACATTAAATTAAAATGATGGTGTGCATGAATATGAGTAGGCTGTTACATCGGTAGGCACGTAGATATCAAGTTCATATTATTTGCCATATGCTGCAATCAGGATTGCAGGATCCCTTGAGTCCCCCCCCCCTTTTTCTCCCTCCTTTTTTTCATTCTAGTCTAGGTGTTGCACTAAAGGCAGAGTAGCAGTGGGTTCTGGGAGCGTGTGTATACATTTCAGGAGGTAAGCGTCGATCTGGGATCAGTTCCTTTCTGGTAATTTCATGTCGTATTCAACTTTATTGGGACATACAAAATCTGATTCTAGATCAAGCACTTTCAATCTGAGAATTTTCTCCCCGATGAAAACAGCTGCTTTGGCACATTCTCCATAACATCTGGATGAAGGTTTTAGTTTAAAGATGCCTGAAATGAAATCATTTGAGAGTATTTGGTTGGAACATATTTTCCTGGCATAAAATGTACATTTTTTACATGCATAATTCTATTAGTTTTACTTCAATGGCTGCACAGTTGACTAAAGACAAATTACCCTGTAAATTCACACTGGTTCAGAGCCATATACCATCTAAACACCAACTCTAAGTATTTTTTTATGAGGTGTTTCAAATTTCCACTACATTATGGACGGTACGAACATCTTAAATAAAATACGGTTTCAAGTACTTCCACTTACCAGTTATAATGGCGTCTCTTTCTTGTAGTTGAACCCAGGGTCTGATCCTTCAATCTGCAGTTTCAGAGCTTGTTTAAGGCTTAATTCAGACTCCCCTAATGGGTAGTTGTCGAGAACTTCCTGATGTCCCCTGTTGTGCACAGTTCTGGGTACTGAGACTCTGCCTAAATAGACTTGATTTCCCTGGAGGTGATAGTTAGGGTTGGTCATAATCCCATTTCTCTTCTTCTCAGCACAGCTCTGCTGTTGGATATAATACGGCTCATGTGACTGGCTGGAGTCCAGAGTGTTGGAGCCTCCCAGCACTATCTTGCAATGTGGATCCTTTACAGCAAAGTTGGACAATGGCTTGTTGAGAGCAACTCTTTTATCGAATTGGGTCATTTCGTATTCCAAAACCTGACTATGTGGAACGCCACTACTGTTTTTGGATTTCTTCTTATCTCCAGATCCTTCTTTTCTTGTGCAATAGTTTGTCCCGTTCCCACTTTTTCCTCCTTTAGACGATTTCAGCCCTGGTTTCACCTGACTCCAGTCAAATTCACTGGTTGGAGATGCAGGCTGTGGGCCGATCGACTTCGTGGTTGAAGAAGGGGAAACTATAGACTGCCTGCTGCGACTTCGAGGCAAAGAGTGCTGCTGGATTTGCTCGGTGAAGCTAAGTCCATGGAAACTATCGATGGGCACTGTTTGGGCTGTCGAGGTGGATGAAGTAGTCCTCAGCGATGAGTTCTTTGAGCTTTTAAGGGAATTATTAGAGAGGGAGGACTTTTGTCTGTCAACTGTGGAGTCTGGAGATTCAGAAGGGGAGCTGAAAGCATGTACAGGTCCATTAGATAAACCTCGACCTGACGTTTGAACATCTCCAGCTCCCGTGCTGCCAGAACTACTGGACTTAATAGTAAGTGATTGCATCTTTCCTGTAACTGACAGTGGAGTTTTCTGCTCCATGGTATGTATAGGTGAGGGATTGGAGCCATTCAGACTAGTTGCACCATATTTTTCTAAAAGTTTGATGATCATCGAGTGTCCTCCTTTGGCTGCCACCCTCATGGCTGTACGACCAAACTGGTCTGCATGGTTGGGATCTGCACCGTGCTCGAGAAGAATCCGAACTACATCAATATGACCTTCTTGAGCAGCAATGCCAAGTGCGGTCGCTCCCTGATTGCAGGTGTGATCAACATGAGTGCCGCTGTCAATCAGAAACTGGACAACTTTAGTGTGACCTTGCCACGCAGCGGACTGAAGAGCAGAACGTTTTTCATTGTCACAGGAATTCACATCTGCATGGTAGCTGATTAGCAATCTTACCATTTCCACATGGCCTTGCCAACAGGAAACATGAAGGGCCGTCCTGCCCTCAGTATCACTCGCCTCGACATTCGCGCCATTCTCTAAAAAATACTCAGCCATGCCTAGCTGATTTTCAAGAGCCAGTATGTATAATGTTGGGCGGCCATCTGCATCTTTGTAATCAATGTCAGCTCCATGACTCAGCAAAAGCTCGACAATATCACGGTGTCCTTCCATGGCTGCGACCCTGAGGGAGTTTCTTCCATCATATCCTCTCTGATCAATGCAGGACTTATTCTCAAGAAGGATGTGGACGCAGTCATAATGTCCCTCCTGAGCAGCCAGGATCAACGGAATACGTCCGTCATTGTCCACCTCTGTGCACCGAGCACCTTGTTCAATGAGGGCATCGCACACTTGCCTATGTCCCTCAAATGCTGCCATGTGTAAAGGTGTCCAACCAGCATCATCTCTGTGATTTTCATCTAGGCCTCTGTCCAGCAGAGTTCGAACCACCTCAACATTCCCTTGAGCAGATGCAATGCTGAGTACAGTCCTTCCTTCACTATCGATACTGTCCACGGCTGCACCCCAAAAAAGCAATGTATTGACAACAGAAGCATGTCCCATGGATGCTGCAGCAAGCAAAGGTGTTCTTCCATTATTGTCTGTATGGTCAACATCTGCTCCTCCTTCTAGGAGCAAATCCACGACGTCCACATGCCCTTCGTAGGCAGCAACCAGAAGAGGAGTCATGCAGTCTTTATCACAGTGGTCCACTTCTGCACCACGGTCAATCAAAAGACTAACCACCGAGGCATGGCCTTTGCTAGCAGGGACACAGAGGGCTGCAACCGACAAAGCTGTTCGTCCATCAACATCTTCATGGTTTACCTCAGCACCATGGTCCAGCAGGTGCTCGACAATCTCTCTATGCCCCATGTAGGCTGCTGCAATGAGTGCAGTCCTTCCTTCATTATCAGCCTTGTTGACCTCTGCTCCATGCTGTAGAAGGTTAAGGACAATATCCTCATGACCTCCCCAAGCTGCAGCCCTCAGCGCAGTTCTGCTGTCCGCATCTGCACAGTCAACCTTAGCACCTGCGTAAAGGAGTGCCGAGACCACTTCAGAGTGACCACCCCAAGCTGCAGACCTTAAAGCTGTCCATCCATCGTGATCTGTGTGGTTGATGTTGGCATCACAGCCAATTAGGCAGTTAACTACCTTGGTGTGTCCTTGTCTTGCAGCAAGTGTGAGTGGTGTTTGTCCGTGGTTGTCCTGGAGCTCCATATTGGCACCTCTGGAAACGAGCAGATTCACCACATCCAGGTTGCCACTGTACGCCGCGTTAGCCAGTAGCGTTCGCCCGCTGGAGTCGCTTTGGTTTACTGAGGCACCATTATCAAGCAAAGTACGGATAGAATCCTCCCGCTCCAGTGCTTGCTGTACAATGCAGGATGCATGATCGTCCTCATTGCTGATGTGAGCTCCAGCTTTGACCAGAAGCTGCAAGACCTCCTGCTCTTTCGGAATGGATGTAGAAAGAGAGTCTTTTGCAGGAGTGCCATTCCACACCATCCACAATGCCAAGTTAAAAGGTTCAATCTGCAGGTTGGAGTTGATCAAGTGAAACGCAAACTCCTGCACCTCCAGAGGTTTGAGCTGCTTGGCACGACACGTATAGCTCATAGCCATCATCCGGTGACCCTCAGCAGCATTGCAAAGGTATTTCTGAGTGCAGTGCTTAACGTCAAGGAGCCACTCAGCAAAGCTGTAGTGAAAAAGAATCTTAGTACCTCCGAGTCCATCCACAAGTAGTTTGGAGAGAATGTCCATCTTTTTCTGAAACTCCTCCATGGTCAGGGTCATATTTTTTGTCCAGACAGCATGGTACAACTCCTTCACGGTCAAAGGCCTGCATGCAGCCAGAATGACGTTCAGGATGGGTTGCACCTTGGCGAATTGCTTCCTGACAAAAAGTCTTTGGCAGAGCCACAGATAAAGTCCGTTTAACGTTCCAGGGATGTCACGGATCTCGCGCAGCATGATGAAGTTATCGACCACGCCGTCCAGCACGCGCTCCAGGTACAAGAAACAGCCGCTGCTCTTAATGTGGAGCTGGTTCAGCATTTCTGCTGTCTCCTTGGTCAGGTGTTGACGTAATGCTTCTTCCTGGTCCAGCCTGTGCAGGATGTATTGCTGAACATCTTTCACAATGTAAGCTTTGCGTAGGTCATCCAGGCTGATTTTGCGGAAACCTGTAAGACAGAAAGAAAATAAATGCATTAAATCTTTCATAAGTCAGGGGAATCATCCTCGGCATGGTTTAGCACAGAGGCTTTTTGACTCTATGCAGCATATTAAACAAGATGTTCCCCTACAGGAGACAAAAAAAAAAACTGCTTGAATGATCTCTGGAATAAAACATAGTAATCATAGTACTAACCTATATTTTATATTCAACATCACATTCTAACTTGAACGCACCCAATGGCCCCTCTGACTAGTTGGATTATAACAGTTCCCAGATGTCTACACAACAGTGCAACAAATTATGGCACGTATGCTCACAAACACAAATATTTCAACCAAACAGTGCAGCACTGATAAAAGCAGACCTTCCGGGGTAGACAACATGGTCATGCACAATATACAAAACACTGTTCCAGTTCACCCTTAAAGGATGAAAGGGCTATTTATATAGCAGGGATTTTTTCCTTCTCACATTAAATAAACAGCTGAAGAGTTCCTGTAACTAAACCATAAACCTTAAAGGAGACTGAGACATTCTTAGCTTTACCGTACACAATAAAGATGCATTTAGAAATTAAAGTAGATCGCCATAAACCCTGACGGTTATTAATTAAAATTCACAGCAACAGAATCGCCACGCTCGCCAAGGCAGCTTGTTCTTGTTCTTGATAAGTGTGAATTCCATACTTTTATCTCACAGCTTCCCAGTGGAAGCACCCCTCAGTACGTCTGGAAGCCCGGGGGCAGTTGAGGCATTTATGCATGGATTTTATTTACTGTTCCCATGGTGTTAAGCTAGCTCAGGCTTGGGGGGAGTAGAGGAGAAGGAGTGCATGCAACTCCTAGCAAACTGTTAGCATATTTCTCAGCCTTCATCCAGATTGTGCTGCTGGGAAAGCAATGAAAGGAATTCTTTGTTTTTAATTAATTGCGTGTGTGTGTTTGTGATAAAGTATCACAAGTGTTATATTCTCTGCCAGAGAGCCAGACTGTAAGCTGAACAGTTTACCCTTAGATTTGGTTAATTGCGACCTTTAAAATATTATAAAGGGTGTACAAACTTAACACTAAGTTCTTTGCCAATGTCTAAGCATATTAGTACAAATTCTTGAAATTACATAAACATCCTGTTAGGTTTTTTTTTTATTATAATTATAACAATAATAATACAAATCTTGTTAAATCGCGAAAATATTTTGAACTTCAGTGGGACAGATCACGTTTGCTCTCATGCTAGAAGTTGTTTTCACCATCAGATGGGTATTTTCCATGACATGTCCCATCGGACTGCCTTCATTTCCAGTCTCTCTGACCTAGACCTCCACCTCAACCCGAATATACACACTTACTATTTCATTGGAGAGAGTGTCTGTGTGTTCGTCTTTCTTCAGGAAAAGGAAGAGGCCTTCTAGGGGTAAGAAAAGGAGGTGACGGGTGATGGCTGACCCGTACACACTTAGCGTTGGCCAGCCGGCTTGTTTGCAACAATTTCCATGTCTGTTTGAAGATGCTGTCTGAATGTTTAGGTTGGAAATTATTGAGTTTAAGAGAGGATTACAAACTTTGTATGGCTTTCTAGTAAATATCCAAACCTTTTCAGACAACATTGTATAAATATATATATATATACGATAAACATAATAAGACCTAGCATTGATCTCTGATGAATCTCGGGTTTCAATCCGAGATACTTCTAAAGCACGGAGGCACAGTGTGTTATGTTCTTAGCGGGATACCATAAACCAAAGATGCTGACCTACAATTTCCACTTGAGTCATTCGCCACGCTTAATTCACGGATTACGGGAGGCGTCTGAATCGCACTTAAAGCAGTCTGATGCTCGTCGTGTCCACAGTGAACATGTCTAGACTTTTTCCACTCTGTGCCATCAAACCACTGAAGAATTTAATACAGTGGTTTAAATAAACAGACTAAAACTTATGTTTTTTTACTCATGAATTGTAGAATATTTCTGAAAGTGTTGGTCTGTTAATGAATTAGTTTTCAGTATCCAAAAAAAATAAATAAATAAAAATTCAGAATTTCAAATAGTTTCTTTGATATCTCGGTTACCCAGCTACCTTAATGGCGAAATAACGACCAGGTTACTTTAATCTTTTAATGCGTTCAAGCTATTTCTTGCTTTGAAATAAGAAGGGGCACAAAATTTGGGAAGCCTTCAGCCGCGTGACCTTTACAATCATGCAGATTGGAGTCATTGTTTGCAATCAGGAATAAGCACTTGAAATGTGAGCAGGGTCATGCGCCTGAAATCCTTTTCCCTAGCCACACCATGAATTGGGATCTCGAAGTTTGCTGTCCCACAATCCCTTGTGCATGCTTTCTACGAATCTCCAGTGAACAAGAATTAGCCTTGAATCCACAGTTCAAGTGTGGCATGCTATAGGAGACTTATGTCGGCTCTGCGGTTCATTAAAACACTTCATAAGCACGTGTTAAACTAGACGTGTACTAGAGACCACCAGACTGTTCCTGTTACTGTGTCTTTCAATTTAAAACGTTTGCTTTTGGAATGCTTCAACTGGGTGTGTTCGAGGCACAAAATTATACTGCATGACTAGGAAACGCTCCATAACACAGGGCTGCGCTAATGAGTGTCGTTAGGTGCGACAGTGCTGGGAACACCCTACCAAGCATTACGATTCTTTTAACACCACAGTGATGCTGAATTCTTGTGCAGGAGATGTTGATTAATCTTCTACAACAGCAGTTCGGATGGTAGTTCCATAAGGCATATTATAATTCCTGAACTACTAGCTAATCACTGTGACCTACATGGTACTGCAATCCATTCTACGTGTGGTCACAGGGGGCCGGCAGCCTCTCCCAGGGAACTTGGGGCTCATTAGAAATGGTAAAACCCTGGCTGGATGGAGTGCCCACCCATCGCACATACAAACTCACATACCCACTCATACAGTGTGGGCAATTTGGACACGGACACTCAACCTACACCACATTTCTTTGGACTGTTTGTGGAGGAAACCTATTAAACATGGGCAGAAGATGCCTCGCAAACAAAAAATGCTACCTCACTCCCTAAATGCTTTAATACCCATAACTGGAATTAAGTCAATTAAGGGAGAGAAATGATTAAAGACTCTAACACACTCACAGACAGCGTGTTAATGACCTGATGAACCAGAAATACGCTGTAAAGTGGAGTCCGGATGTGCACACCGCTGCACTAGAACGTCATAAGGAACAGTGTGGAATGAAAGAGCCCTGTTGTGTCTGCACACCTGAGGACTTGAACAGATGATTCCACAAAGCCGTGTCTGAGTCATGAGGAGGACAAAGCGCCGCTCATCTCACCACGTTCATCCTCCTAACACGCTCACCGGACTCCTGAATCATCGAGCGCCACCCACCGCGAGCCGACGGCGCGATGCTGTAATTATACCCGACTGGCTCCGGGCTTTACATGACTTCATCGGCTCACATGTGGTGTGGTCCGTTCTGTAGAGATGCAGCCCACACCGGGGATGTTGAAAAGGGGACGCCCACGGCGGCCATCTGTACGCGCGATTCAAAGCTGAAGCGTCGAAAAGCTTTTATATCAAACGTCTGAAGGGGACAGCAAAATGATGGACACTTTGCCATTGACTTGTAAAATTCACTTTGCTCTTGATGAAGTACAAATCATGATAAAGTTCATATTTGGACATTGCGATCGCGCGAGTGTGTGTAGTCGTCCTCCGGAGACCTTCGTGTGACGTGAATGTGTGGGCTGAAGTCTTTCCTTACCATGAAGATTGCCGGGCATGTTTTGTTCTTTACCCATAACATTTCAGACTTTATTTGACAAAATGTTATGACATTGGATATATAAATCTTACGAACCTTATGCATGCAACAACATATTTCATATCATCTCCGCCAATATTTTGAACAAACTTTTAGAATCAGCAATTAAATAATTCTCATTTGAACTGCACTGTTGGCGTTGACCTTCCTTTGACCTTAAGGAAAATAATATCTTGCTTCTTTGACACTCGCACACATACACAGGCACACACACGCTACTAGCAGCTGCTGTGCTGATTGGAATGAGAGATGGAGTTGTGTGTTCAGCCACACCTGCTGCTGCTTAGGCAAATGGATCCTGAGATCCTGCGCTACACACAGGCGCTGTTCAGCCCTCACACTGATCAGATGACAAACTATAGACAGACGGTGTGTGTGTGTGTGTGTGTGTGTGTGTGTGAGTGTGTGTTTCAGCCATAAGGGATCTCAGTCTTGGATGTCAGGGGCACACTTGGAAGCGGCAGCATCCCAAATGGACCTTGTTTTTCTCAACAAGCCATCTCAAGGCCATCAGAGCCAGAATGAAAACAGAAACATTATCTCTCTCTCTCTCTCTCTCTCTGTTCCTCCCTCCTTGTTTCTGGCATCTGTTTCCACAAAGATACGTGGCCAGGAGAAAAAAAAAATCCAAGTCGACTAACTGCTTTTGTTTTATCCTGAAAGTTTGGCCAGTCATCCTGCTCTAATGAGACTTGACTCTGAAAACGCATCCTGATTGGCTGAAACCAAAAA
>QMIH01000029.1:510739-553497 GCA_003987875.1 Clarias batrachus | reverse complement strand
ACACACACACACACACACACACACACACACACACACACACACACAGCACTACGTATGCATGGACACATACTTCTTTGACAACCACATTAATTACAAGACACACACACTCACAAATTCCATATGCCTGACAACCAAATAAATTACAGCTAAGGCAAACCCTGACACACACACACACACACACACACACACACACACACACACACACACACACACACACACACACTTTCAGGCCAGTTTAACCTTTTTTTCTTCTCCAATTGTAGTCTATAATCAACTCATTAATCGTGTTGTGTGTGTGTGTGAAAAATAAGCACTAATATGGAAGCAGATAAAAAACAACCCAATTAACACACACACACAGACGCACACACACAGACGCACACACACACACACACACACAGTCAAAAAAAAGAAAACCCATGAACACCAACCACGTAACTAGGCTAAAGGAGTGATCCCAATGAAGGAGGCGTGGCCTTTGTGCCAATCAAACCCAAAGGAGGCGTGGCCTTTGTGCCTGCCAGTCCCAATGAAGGAGGCGTGGCCTTTGGGGCATTTCAGTCCCAGCTAAGTAGGTATGGCTTTTATGCCTGAGCTCTTTGCCTGTCTGTTATTATTTCGACATGTAGGCACCGGACAATATAGTTATTAACAGCTTACCCGTAAACAGCTTGGTGATGTTTTTGTTCTGGCGGCGGGCGGAGCAGATGAGGAGGAGCCATGGTGGGAGGAGCTCATGGTGGGAGGAGAGAAGCTCGCCGATGCTGCGCGGGGTCAAGGGGCCGGAGCTCGTTTCTGCCCCGCCCACTTTCATCCCCTCGTCTATGGAGTCGACGAGCAAAAAAAGCGCCTGTGAAGGAGGAGTGCAGCTCAGAAGTGGCAGCAGCACACAGCTGAGAGAGAGAGAGAGAGATATTAAGTCAGAACCAGACAGTATTTGGTACAGATTAGCGTGTTAGCATTTCATCTAATGATTACACACTCATGGGAATTTTCTCTGAATTGTAGCATGAATATGAAAATCCAGTCAGTCTATCTATCTATGTGGAGTTACACCAACACTACTTCCACAGAGTATTTGATAATTAATACTCAATATAGCTAAGAGTTCCCTAAAACTAATTAAGTACTTAACAATGTTTTTATCAAATTGTGCAGCGCTAATACTAACCTTTTTTTTATTAAACCAGGAAGTGTGTATGAAAAGTATGTAGCTGGGAAAAAACATAACTAGGCAGAACTGGTTTTTCAGAAATTGTATTTCTTAGCCCGTGAAAATAATGCGTCTGTATTCAAATTTGATATGAATCCAGCAAACGTCCAAAAGCTTTTGAGGACATCGCCGGTGTATCCGTTCCAGCGTTTGGTTTTCGACCATCTCTACTTCATTCCACGCGGACATGTCTCTTCTGTTGCATAAAACTTCAATGCTGTAAATGTACGGGAATGCACCGCGGCTCTGGACCATAAACCTGGTTCCTCTCCTGCCTGCTGAGTGTCAGTGCTATCGAACAATCCGAGGTAAAACTCTACTGTTCAGTTTTTCGGGACATGTATGTTTTTGGAAAGTGATTAACTTTAGGGTAAACCGCGTGAGGTTTATCACACCACCCCGCCGATTATTATTATATTATTGTGTTCCGCGTACGTCCTGGAATTCGGTTCAATGGGTTCTAAGGTGGACAAACAAGTCGCTTAGACCTCGCTCTTTTTCCCTCGCTCAGTCTTCCTGTCCTTGGACATATCGACGGGTGCGAGACGAGCGCTGACTCAGCACTGCATGTGGGACAGGAAGTAATCTGTAACTCATTTTCCTTCCATTCTCAGAGGGACGAAAAGAGACGGATAAGCAGACCATCGGATACTGCAGACGCTGATAGTGCTCCGTCCTAGTTTTGCTGACATATACCGGAAATCCCTCCGACTAGGACAACCAATCCCGAGAAGCCTACTGTACACGCCCAAGACACACTCAACCCTAAGATCGAGACCCAGAAATAAAACGGGAGCTGGTACTGTCTTGTTTACTTGTTTCTGTTTGCACGTTCGCTATCGTTCTATCACCTGACGGCTGCTACGGCAACAGTGTGAAGAAAATAAGTGCACTGGAGATAGGTGGAGAAAGACGAGGCGAGACAAGTTGAAGGCGGATGAGAACGAGGAGGAAGAAAGAACGGCAGAGAGAGAGAGAGAGAGATCCTGCATCCTTTCATCCCTCCTTAGCCCCACAGAATATGTCTCTCGCTCTCTCTCTCTCGTTCTCTCCATCATCATTTCTCTTTTTAGCCTCTCCCTCACCACCAGGGCTAAATAACAGACTGCAGCGTAACGCTTGCCCCCTCTCTCGCTCACTCACTCTCTCATTCCTCCTACTCAATGGGAAAAAAAAAAAGCTTCAAAAGCATCGATTACTCTTGATCTCGTTCAACTATGTGGTGTTCAGCAGCAAACACGACACACAGAAATACACACACACATGCACGATTACTGGTTTATACACCCACCTACAGTACGTAGGTCATCGTATAAGAACGTTACACAACAAATTCAGCACCGGTGCTCAGGGACGAGACGAGTCATTAGTCATGCCCGCGTACCACGAGTACCAAGAAGAGTCGTTTAACTGAAGCCAGACATGGTGCACATCATTCATTTATCAGATGCATTCGTCATAAAAGCGTCACAAGTCTGTCAGGATCACGACGTCGCCTGATAACAGTCTACAACGTTGAACCCCGAGAGCGCTTTGTGCTGCGACTGCTTCGTCTTGTCACAAAAAAAAAAAAAAAAAACTAAATGTCAAATAAAAGCGCAATCAGACTTCAAGGCTTTTCTACTGTGGGTTCTCCTGTAACTGTAGGGTTAGCATTCTATTTATTTATTTATTTTTAAATGTTAAGAGCAATTAGAAACATAAATGTCAAGATGAGTAAGTAAGAAAAGTAGAAAGCAAGTCAAATAGGGAGAGGGGAGTCACACATATTAAGATGTGGTGGGAAAACCTGTGTGGAAATGATTCCTCATGCTCCCAAAACTGTCGTCTTGTACCATTGAGGAAGGAAAACTACTGTATATAAGAGAGATAACCTGGTCATTCAGTACGTTCAGGTCATCGGCTGTCTTCATTTACTGCCACGTGAGGTTGCTGAGCCTAGACCTGGCCAACTGAAGCAACCCTTGATCTTAACACTGCCTCCAGTGGCTTCTATAGTGGCCACTATGTCCTTCTTACCCTGATGCACAACACTCTGAAATAGGGTCTGATCTGGACTAATCCATTGCTGCAAAGTCCAATCTTTATGTTTCCTACCAACCTGATGCTTGTTTTTTTTTTTTTATTAACTCCACTAACACTAAAACTTCACTTGTTTCTCTGAGGACTTAACCTGGCTTCAGCCGCGCAATAGTTCAGGACTAGGACAGTTCCAATAACTACCTGGACTCCATATTAACATCAATTAACATCAACCTTCATACTGCACTCCATGACACCCAACACACAGTATGAATGCAGATCAATTCCTAAGGATGGGTTCCCTGCTGAGTCCGGTTCCTCTCAAGGTTTCTTCCTACTGCCATCACAGGGTGTTTTTCTTTGCCACTGTCACCCTCGGCTTGCTCATCAGGGACTGATCTGATTATTTTGATTCATTTAATTGAATTGAACTAACAAGTGGTTTTCTTATGGAAACACTGCTGTTTAGTCCCACACTGTGTGTATGGAAAGTGTCTTACTTTCACGATTAACAGTGCATCGTTTCTAACAAAACAACATCACCAAGTATTAAAATCATCTCCATTCATGATTTCTTTTTTCCATACACATTTTTTTTTTTTTCCCCCCTCCACAGGGTTGACAGTTTGCCGCTATCCTGCCAGGTTGTAATGAGGTGTTGGACAGTTCTTAACCCAGTTCAGTCATTTCAAGCATCATTACTTTTTCTTTGCTTGATGCAGTTTGACACTTCAATAATTTGATGTGACTTTATTTTATGTGGCATATCACCTATACCTGCAGTGCATTATACAGTGCATTAATCTATATAAATAGAGGAAAGGTTTGGTCTGTACTATATATTGGTCAGAACTCGCTCTTTCAATAATATCTTTATGTTTCATACATTGGAAGACCCGAAACCAGTCTCAGAAAAATTTCTGTCTGGATGTCTTTCCAGAAAGATTTCGCGATACTGGCTGGACAGAATCTGTGCCATCAATGAAATCAAACTGTTGGGTAGAGGTGACGTTATGAGATGTTATGTGGCAGATTAGAAACTGCAAGTTTTCACAAGAAACGGTGTACGAGTCAATCTGTGGGCGCATCTTAAATCGACCGCTGGACAGAATTTATTGAAACTTTGCAGTACTTGCATATCTACAGTACAGACCAAAAGTTTGGACACACCTTCTCATTCAAAGAGGTTGAATTTGTATTATGGCAAGAAAAGAGCAGCTAAGTAAAGAAAAACGAGTGGCCAGCATTATTTTAAGAAATTAAGGTCAGCCGGTCCGAAAAATTGGGAAAACCATCAAGCGCTACAAAGAAACTGGCTGACATGCGGACCGCCCCAGGAAAGGAAGACCAAGAGTCACCTCTGCTGCGGAGGAGAAGTTCATGCGAGTCACCAGCCTCAGAAATCGGCGGTTAACAGCAGCTCAGATCAGAGAGCAGGTCAATGCCACACAGAGTTCTAGCAGCAGACACATCTCTAGAACAACTGTTAAGAGGAGACTGTGTGAATCAGGCCTTCATGCTAGAATATCTGCTAGGAAACCACTGCTAAGGACAGACAACAAGCAGAAGAGACGCGTTTGGGCTAAAGAACACAATAAAGAACACAATAAAGAACACAATAAAGAACACAATAAAGAAAACTCGCTGAATGAGAAGGTGTGTCCAAACTTTTGGTCTGTACTGTACCTAAAGCTTAACCTGTACCATAAGAAAAAATCAGAATGTTTAGGAAATAAATCGACATGTTCTAAAGGATCAGGATTAAGAATTCAACTGTGTCTTGACATAACATGAGAAACATTATTGCCCCATGATCTCCCATCTTCTCATCTCTGTTGTCATGAAAAGGTATTCGCCCGGGACTTTTCTGTCTGCTGAAGGAGGCGCACAAAATTCTTCCATACATAAACAGAGACTGACGAAAGAGTATAGGGTACAAAAATAAACAGCTCGGTTGGAACCAGTGATCAGGACGAATTTGTTCGGACTGATGACGATCCTTGTCCGCTGAAGGAAGTCGACCATGATGAGTGCCGTATTTGGACAGAAACGAACTGCTGAATTGCATTTGCTGCAGAGATGCTTAGAAAAGCTCTTCTCCAAGTATTAACAGTGAAACCCTGGTAATTAGTAATATTCAGTCACGGCGCTCAAACAAAACCTTTATCTCCGCAGTGTGTGTGTAAAGAGGCAGCGAGAGAATGAACGTGAAACAGCGTTCAATTCAGTGAAGCCAAACATTAACCCAGCAGACTAAACATTTTGAGACAGCACACAGGGGAACCATAACAAAAGCCTGCCGCCGTTTTAAAAACACGTCTGAGACTTTGAACTTGCGCTTATTTGTTCCTTCACTTCTGAGCGGACAGGCAGAAAACTCAAATAAAACCTTTAAACCTTACGCGTTGGACTTTGAAGATGCTCGCAGCCTGGGTTTATGAATTATTTTATGCAACTAAGGACCTACGACCCTAGCCTGTCACGTTTTACAAGTTCAGTTTCTGGAATTCTGAGTTAGCTGAGCGGTGTGTAGGTAGGTGTGTGTCCTGCTATTGAAGGAACCTGGGTGCTAAATTCAGGAGTCTCTTGAGCAAGCGTTAATTTTTTACAGTTAAGGCCATTTTTTACATTAAGCACAATAGATTCACTGATCAATACGAGCCAGACTTTGGGGTCTAATGTGAAACCGCCCTATATTACCTCACTGAGTTGCGTCCTGTGAAGGTAGTGTTCGAAAAAAAAAATTCTGATTTGAGTGGAGGTGAAGTCACTATGCTGAAAAGGTTATACTACATCTTATATGCAATATAAATAGATCAGAATTTTATATACTGTATATACGGTGGCAAGGTGGCTTAGAGATTACCGCTGTTATTTTACCACCTCAAATACAAACATATATAAATTATTTTTTAAATGTATATATACACACAAGTTTGTTTGGAATTAAAAAAAATATATATATATTAATATCGTAGCCTGATATTTACAGAATCGCAATACAAATGGAATTGGCACTGAGGTATCGTGATAATATCATATCGGTTGCTTCCCAGTCCTTATATATAATGCGCATGTGTTTTTACACAGCATGTTTTTTTTTTTTTGCATAAACCCGGCTTTCACCGCAACTTTGAGTCGCGACTGAGGCAGACCGGACTCACTTGCTCTCTCTTTCACTCTGCAGGAATTTACAGTCCCACGCGAGTCCAAATATACAGAGACAGGTAGAGAGACCCTTAATCCGGCAAAAGCAACCTTTCCTTTTACACCTCCACCTACAGAGTGAGCGAGAGAGCAAAGACTTACAAGTTACAAACACACAGCTTCCACAGAAAACTTATCGCACCAAAGCCAGGACTTGAACTCTAACTCTGCTTTCGAGACAGGTGCAGCCCGTACACATGGAGTTGCCAAAGCTGACAGGGTCACTCCTTTATTATTATTTTTTTTTTGAGGAGGTTCATCTTTTGCAATACACCTCCATCAAGAAAAAGAGGCAATATTTTGTAAATAAACTCACAGTACCTTTTCCAGAACCTGAACCGAAACTCTTCCAGACAGAAACAGTTCTCAAAACTGTTGTCAGTACTATCTCAGATTCTGCATCTCCAAATTCCAGTTCTGGAATTTCTCCAATCGAATGCACACCATGACTCACCTGCTGCTTGTTTTAATAAAAGTAATTGACAGGTCTTGACCCCGTGAGTCACAGACAGAAGAGACAGAACAGGGAATCAGACCTCAGAGGCACCAGGACCATCAGAGCACTTTTAAGTGGTTCATTCTGTGTTTGGTAGAAAATCACTTACAAGGAAAGCTCGCATAAAGCAGCAAACAAGGTACAAAACGCACTCACAATCTCACAGCTATGCTCATAATCACTTTACTAACTGACCCACTTGGGAAAATAGATGGGAAGATTCTTAAGGCCTTTATCCTGTCCAACACCTGCATTATATCTTTATAATAATCTACAAGAGTGGAACATTATTGTACCTACTTCCAAACCCCCATTTCCACATTCAAACCAGAACATTGCATAACCACTGAGCCACTGAAGCTGGTTCACATATCTAGCAGAAATATATCCTTCAGTAATATTGCACAAAAATTGCATACTGAAACAGGGATTTTTTTTTTTGGTGGTGGTGGTGGTGGTGGGGGATCTTCCCCCAAATTTTCTCCCTAATTTAGTCGTGTCCAATTCCTCCCCGTCACTAGGGGGCTCCCACATTAAGGCCACTACTACCACTCAGTCAGAAGGGCCGAAGACTATCATGTGTTTCCTCTGAACCATGTGACGCCAGTCGACCGCATCTTTTCGAACTGGGGGAGGCGTAACACACTCAGAGAACAGCGCTATCCGCTCCTTCCACTTTTCGCTATTCGCGCCATCCAACAAAAGACAGATTAAATTACACAGTTCCAATAAGGATGGGACTCAACAATGACCAGGCGATATGATATCATCACAATATTTAGATGCCAATTCAACCTGAATTGCATTTTTGTAAATACCATGATTTTACAAATATCTCCATTCAATAGCCACAATTTTGTCCTATTTTGTTACAGTTCTAAACAAACTTGCAGCGCTGCTTGACGTGTGAATAGAGTGCCCCAACTGAATGATTATAAAGGAACTGCAGCATTTTGCTACATCAAATGTGAACAAATGATTTTTAACAAACAAATTTTCTTTCAAAAAATTATTGTGGATTCAGTGTGGTGATGCATTTATTGTCACACAAACTAATCACGCTACATAATGGAAACAATATCCCTATCTCTTATTTAAATCTTGTAGGCATCTGATTTATACATCCTCAGGTTTTAGCCAAATTGTTCCTTCTTGCTACTGAGAGTGTTATCTAAATAATTCTGTAAATTGAGGTGCCAAAGCTATTGTTTTCATGACTCATCAAAAAGTAAAGTAGTGGAGCAATGGTATTAAAATACACATTGTCATTCAAATATACTTACAAGAGCAAAATCATATATTGTGATCATCCAGGTTTCATGTTAGGTAGACCTGACAAACCTTTACGACATATCCATATTTACAACAGACAATAATTTATTAGACTCTGTTAGACTCAATATGAATTATGTGCTACAAACAAAAGCAATTTTGTCTTATCACTAGAGTTGTTTTTGATTTTTCCCCCCTGACAGTAACAGCTGGTATGCAATAAAACTTTAAGCCATAACTTCCTCAACACTGGCACCCAACAAAATAGCAAGATGACATTTTAACTAGGTGACGTAACATGAGGTGGTTTGTGTTTGCCTCCAGCTGGGACATAATTATGACATAAGCACTAACAGGGCATACGGTAGAATGACTGAATTTTTCATGACTAAATTAGGGAGAAAATCGGGGGGGGGGGGGGATGATTTAATTTTTTTTTTTTATATATTTTTTTCACTTTAAATGAATAGATTGTTGAAATTATTTTCACTGCAGTTAGTGGGATTATTTTAACAAATATTATTTTGCTTGCAGTTGGTTAGTTAGCTTATAGATTACAGTATATCATGAGTAAATTTTTGTAATTGCATAAATCTGTGTCTTCTAATATAATAAACATGTAGCTAATTAGTCAATAGTACAGTACAGTCATGTGTAAACGCTAATGCCTCTCTTTTATTTTCACTCTTTTTTTTAACTCTTAAACTTATTTAAATAATAATTTAATTAAATATGTTTTTTGTGTAAAAACGTAACAAAAACCATCTGATTGTAGCAGGCCCTAGTATTAGGCACATACAACCTCAGTATAAGGCATATACAACCTTTTCACCATGCCATTATTTATTTAACAAAAGTGTAGCCAAAAAAAAAAAAACCCATGCGGGCAATACTAGTACCCCATTACTGCTTCCACAGGATTTAAGAAGGTAAATTGCAGCCAGGTGCTCTTAATCATCAGCTCTTTATTAACTGATCATCAGCAAGTCTGCAGGCGTCTATAAAAGCAGACGTTTTGCCAGTTTGCTTGTCTGGAACATTCAGGTGTGTGTTAACAGAATGCCAAGAGAGAAAGACATAAACATAGGTCTTAAAGAAGTAATTGTTGCTACACATCAATATGGAAATTGTTATAAAACCATTTCCAAACAATTTGGAGTTCAATGCAAAGCATTCAATCTGTTGCCTTCCCTTCAATCTTCCCAGGAGAGGACATCCCAGCACATTCACTCCAGGCTCAGACCGTGCAATGCTCACAGAAATATTAAAAAAACCAAGAGCTACATCTTAGACCCAACAAGCCTTACTGAGCATGCTAAATGTTAAAAAGTTCATGACATGCCTTGAGATGGACTGGCACCCTGTCCAAGGTGTACAATGCCTCATGCCCTAAGCCTCCTGGGATAGGTTCCAGGCCCCCCGTGACCCTAAATACAGGATAAAGTGGTATAGACAATGATGACGATGAGTCCATGACAACACAATTAGAAGAACAAGTATGGTTTGCTTGGAAGGGTTGGCAGGAGGGTTGGCTGTTCTGTCTAAAAAGAACATGGAAGCACAACTGAGATTCACAATACTGCATCTGAGTAAACTACAAGGCTTCTGGAACAATGTCTTGCGGAGAGAAGAGACCAGAGTGAAGTTGATTGGCGTTAATGCCCAGCACCATGTTTGGAGAAACCAAACAGCATTTCAGCATAAACACCTTAAACCCACGGTCAAGCTCGTTGGTGCATGGGTGACGATTGGTATTGGGTTTCTGAAACAAATCAGTAAATCCACATCAGCTACAACAATCCAAAACAGCTAAAAAATAAAAGAATCAAGGTTGCAGAACGACCTAATCAAAGTCCAGACCTCAATCCAATTGATATGCTGTGGCAGAACCTTACCAGAGCTGTGCATAAGCGAATGCCCAAAACCTCAATGAAGCAATGTTGTGAAGAATGAACCAAAACGATGTGAGAGACTGATAAAGTCATACAGGAAATGATTACTTCAAGTTATTGCTGCTAAAGTTAGATCTACAAGGTTGTGAATCATGGAGGTACTTAGTATCGCCCACATGATTTTTTTTTTTCTTTTTGCCTTCAATTTTGTTAAATAAATAATGGTAAGTTGAAAAACGTTCGTCTGATGTTATATTTGCCTAATACTAAGAGAAGTTATGATCAGATGATTTTTACTTATGTTTTTATATAAAAAAATACAATACAATTAAAGGGGGGCACTCACTTTTACACATGACTGTACATGTTTTATAGTAATTATAAAATACTCAATTTTTTATTTTCTATTTTCTTATATTCTGAAATAATGTGAAATATATTGTTTTGACAGGATTTGATTTTATCAGTGGTTTAAAGAGAGCGAAGAGAACTCTTTACTTCTCCTCATGTTGGGATGAACTGTACCAGCTGGCAGATGGTTTTATCAGGAGCTGTTTGGTTCAAGGACAGAGAAGCAGACAGCATGTCTACCAAAACACACACACACACACACACACACACACACACACACACACACACACAAAATACCAACTCAGACCAAATGCCAACAACCCCAACTACAGTAGGGTCGAAAGCTCATAGTGCTGACCAAGAATGTATTTAACTTCAGCCGTCATAAGATGCTAATAAAATACTGAAACTGAGAATAAAGAAAATGAAAAGGTTTATCAGGTTATACTACCTATTTTATTAATCGTTATAAATTGTTGAAGCATTTTATATTTTATTACTGTGCTAACTTACAATGTTACAAAGTTACACTGTTATGAAATTAAATTAAAACAATGACAAGAAAGGAACAACAAAATATACAGTAGATATACACGTAAAATCTTGTGATTTCTTATGTATTAGTTAAGCTATTTATTTGGAATTTTATTCAGAACTGTATATTTATCAGTATGTCTATTTTCATTTTAACAATCTGGTTTGCCACACATATCAGCTTGCTGCTCAACATTGATAAAAAAACTCAAATTTAAGTCATTAATAGACATTAGTTACTTTTGGACCTTTGTGTAGTACATAGTTGGCGTCAGATCTAATTTATGGGTGTTTAATAGGAAGGAAATGACTACTGTTTAACACATGAATTACTAATACACATATGTGTGTTGACACATGCAAGTGCGCATACAGACAGAAACACACAGACAGGAACACACAGACAGGAACACACAGACAGGAACACACACAAACGGTGACAACACAGAATCACGACCTGTTCTAGCATCCACCGTTATTACTGTATGCACCAACCATTATCACAATTAGTATGCAATTAGTAAGTATGATCATAAAGCTAACAAACAGCATCAGCTTTTAAATTCGCTCTAAATACACACTTGAGCTTATGTGGCGTAACAGAGACGTTTCCTCCAGCCAGCTTTTCTAGCAATCGATGACGGCTAATGTTACACTCCAACAGACATCAGTGACGTAGTGAAGGCAAAGTTAGCATGGAGGGAATCCCCAATCAGGGTGCTGTGGTCTGACCGTGCTGGATTACTACTGTCTCTTCTCATAACTAGAACGTATAGTGTGTTTCAGATTAGCTTCCTAGCATCTACACTGAAATCTGTTTCATCATCTTTTCATTATTATATAATATTTCTTCTCTCCATCTTGGACACTTCAGATATATATATATATATATAAACATCAGCACAATGCACAACTGCACATAAAGTAGGATTTAACCTTAGTAATAGTAATTCAAATGCTAATTTTAAACACTTAAGCTAGGATTTTATCTCAGGAATACAAGTGCTAATTGAAAAACACTTTGACCTACATATTACCACAGAAATACAATTGCTACCTAAAACACTTACTCTAGGATCATACCTCACAAATATATTTGCCAATTAAAACATGTATGCTATTATTTTATCTCAAGAATACAAGAGCTAATTTAAAAAATGACACTAATATATTACCTCAGAACTACAAGTGCTACTTAGAGAACACTTACTCTAGGATTTTACCCAATTAATACAAGCGTTGCCTAAAACACATATGCTAGAATTTTACCTCAGAAATACAAGTGCTACTTAAAACACTTAAGCAAAGATTTTACCTCATGAATAGAGGTGCTAGTAAAACGCATTTGCTAGGATTTATCTCAGGAATACAAATGCTAATTGGACAAGAACTCACTATCATATTACCTCAGAAATACAGCGCTATATAGAAGACATATTCTAGGGCTTTTTAACTCTGGGAACTGTACTATACAAGTGTTACTTAGAACACTTACACTAGGATTTTACCTCAGGAATACGTGTGCTACTTAAAACATGTACTGTAGGATTATTACCTCAGGAAATTTAGGTGCTCCTTAAACCATGTAGGTTAGGATTTTATCACAAGAATGCAAGTGCTAATTGTAAAAAAAATAAAATAAACTTACACTAATATATTACCTCAGAAATACAAGTGCCATTTAGTACAGTTAAGCTAAGATTTTACCTCAAGGATATAAATTCTACTCAGAACAAGGATTTTATCTCAGGAATACAAATCCTGATTTTAAAAAAAGGACTTTCACTAACATACTACCTCAGAAATACAAGTGCTACTTACACTTGCACTAGGATTTTACCTCAGGAAAGTGCTAATTAAAACACATATGCTAGTATTTTACCTTAGAAATACAAGTGCTAGTTAAAACATCTATGCTAGTATTTTAGGGTGCTACTTAAAACACTCACTATAGGCATTTTCCTCAGAAATACAAGTGCTACTTTAAACACTAAAGCAAGTATTTTACCTTAAGAAGAAAGTTTCTACTTAGAATGTCACTTCTTTAGAATAAATACAACACAGAAAAAAAATCAAAACACAACTTCTGACCAATACAATTCAAGAATTCAACAAGGTTATGTGATATCACATTATAAAACCCAACTATGAGTGCAAGCCAGTTATCTAGTTCAAACAGAACACTTGTCTTGCAAGTCTCCCATTCAAACTGGATACCTAAAGTGTTGAAGCCTTCACTTTTAGACATTTGACTATATTTTGGCAAAGCGCCTGATAAATCAATAACTCTGTTGACCATTTACTCTACTATCCCCTCCTGTGTAAATGTGTGTGCGTTAAGTGACACCAGATGCTCGGACAAAGGGGCGTGTGTGTGCTTTCTGTAGCACATTCCAGTCCGAGGTACTCCAGCTGACCCAGTGCTCCAAAACAAGTCATGCGAGCTCTTTTTGTGTGTGTGTGTGTGTGTCTGCTTAAATAGTGCAGACCAGTCAGCTGGCACAATCCAACTAAGATCAGTAATATATGTATATATTTAGCTTTGTTGCTAGCTCACACATACAAAGTAGGAGTTTACTGTGTAATAAAATAAAGTGTATCATAATGTATAATGTCGTTAACATGTAGCTGCACATCATAAGCATCTCTGAGCCCTGTTAGTCTTGAGTGGTTTGATTTATGAGGTACTGAGGTACTGTAACTCTAACGCCACATGTAACTGTTAGCCTTTAACTGACTAAGCTAAATTAAAACATGTATGCTATTATTTTATCTCAAGAATACAAGAGCTAATTAAAAAAGCTCTTGATTAAAATTAAAAATGCTATTATTGCTAGCTAATAAACAGACCGTGATATTGCAATCATTTAATTAGCAATTCTCCTTTGTGGTTCTGTTGGCATGAACTCTAATTCAAACTCCAATGTTTTGGGTATTGCTTGTGAGCTGTGAGATATATTGCTTGAGAGCTAGTTATATTTCTATCCACGTGTTGGTATGTTATTAGACCACTGTTAGTTTCATGCGTTAGATACTTTTCTGGCCACCAGCTTCAGTATAATTAACGACGTACTCTTTTAGATCATCATATCCCTAAAATGCAACGTTTAAGAGATCGGTTCGAAGCTGTTTGAAGTGGATAAGCAAACTTGCATGGGAAAAAAAAAACATTCAAGGCAAAAAGAATGCGTTTGGTCAAGTTTACGGTCAGTCTAAAGTTCTATGAAAAGTAGGCGGGTTTTCGACTGATTAGAAAAACATACCTGATTCTCTGCTTAAAGCCAGAGATTGTCAAAGGTGTTAAAACTTTAACACCTTTTTTTTTGAATTTCATTCAATACGTGTTTTGCATTGTTTTTTCTTGTTGTTCTTATTTTCTGAATAATCACAGCATTTGCGTGATATGTTACTGACCTTTTAAACACCTCACTCGGATTCCTCTCACACTCTCCAGGCTTTAGCGCATTCTGAATGGCAGGGTCACGGATTTTTTCCTCGTATTGCGGGACAAGGCCACTTCTGCAGATCTGTGTGATGAGGCCCCGTATAAACCCACTTACGCACACCGTGTCCGAATCGTCGGCGCGGCAGAAATGAAACGCTAGGCAGAATTGGCTTAAACCGCGATGATTGCCGTGCTGCGAGCTTGGCCACAGCAACTCCGTGCAAAGTGCCGTTTTGCCGCTTCCCGGTCCTCCAACCAGCAATACACCCCATGATCCTGATTTCCCTGGACCTGAAGAAGCTCCACCCCCTGAGATGCCCGGACCGTCCCTTCCTGATCCACAGGAAGTGCCAGTTTTCTCCTGGAGGCAGTGCTGGATCTTGTGGAAAACCCACTCTCGGCAGTAGAAGCGCTTTCCCTGCAGTAAACTCGTCTGGGCCATGGTAATGAATTTATGGCTAGCTACACGCACACCAGCCCATTTCGCCACACATGCACGCTTCGAGGACGCATTGGGTTTTTTTTAGTGATGGTGCGTCTTTGAAAAAGGAAAAGACAAAATCACATCAAAAGGAATTAAAATGGCTCAAAAATGGCAGGTTGTTACAGGTTCAGCATACGATGCAAAATTCCCAAATTTCCCATTTGTGTTGCATGTTGAAAAAAAAAATTCACATTTATGATGTATTATTTTAGGTAGTGTTTAATATCCAGTTCTTGAAAGAATCGTAGTGTCCATCCCATGAGTCATTTCATTGTTGGTGTTCTTTCTAGGAAAAAAAAAATGTCAAAGTTTTAGTATAGACAAATATTTCATTGATTCATATAATTGTTTTACACCAATACTACAATTACACAATTCGACACACCAAAAAAAAAAAAAAAAACATTTATTATGGTATATGGATTCTTTACATCAACACATCAGTGTATTGTTACTCTAATATTCAAAACTGATTCACCAATACTACAGCACTGCAATCAATAATACATAGAAACTACTGATCAATCAACACACCGACCCAAGGGCTGGTCTGCCAGAATACTACAAAGACGCTGAACAACACACATTAAAAATGCCAAAAATCCGACAATTGAGAGAAACCATATTGTGATAAACAGGAAAACGTGTAACTTGGTAGCCTGAGATCCCACGTGTAATAAATATGTGATAGCCTACATGTCCTAAAGCCTGTGTCAATTCTTATTGTTCTAATCAATACTATTTTTCACACTGGTACTACTGATCACATCCATAATATCGATCATATTAACACTATAGAGCATGTTAATAATATGGATTATATGGACACTATTCATTAAAATGATACTTGATTACATCGATGCTACTGATAACATTCATGCTATTGACCGTAAAGATACTATAGATCATATTGATAGTATTAATCACAATGATACATGATCACACCGATACAACTGGTCTCATTCATACTACTGATCACAATACTACTGACCACGGTAATATTACTGATCGCATTGATACTATCAATCATAACTACATCGATATCAATAATAGCTGTAATGTCATTGTGATCAGGAATACTGTTGTTGATCACCATGATACAATTCACTGTTGTGATGTTACTGATCACATTTATCACATCAATACTGGATCACAATAATGATACTACTGATCACAACAATAATTAAATCAACAATCAATACTCAAATCTACCCTAGGGATCACACCACTAATTAGGCACAACAACAAAACTGATCTCAACTATGTGATCATATTGATAATATAAATCATATTGACAGTATGAATTACATTGATATTATTGATCACAATGACAAATGATCAAGATACAATTGATCCCAATGATATTATTCATTAAATCGACACGATCACTTAGATGCTATTGATCACTAGAATACTATTGATCATTATGCTACTGATCACATAGAAACAAGAGCACAACAATATTATTGATCATAATATTACTGATTACATTGAAACTTGATCAAAACAATATTATTGATCACAACAATAATAGTTATCACAACAATACTATAGATTGTAATACTATTGATCACATCAAAACAGGATCACAATACTATCAGAACAGTACTATTGATCATAACACTATTAATGACATCAAAACTAAATCACAACAATGATATTGATCATAACAGTACCACTGACCAAAACAAAACTAGATCACAAAAATACTATATATCCCAACAGTACTGTTGATCATAAGACTATTGATCACATCAAAACTAGATCACAACAATAATTGATCACATTGATAATATAAATGCTACTGAACAAATCAACACTATGGATCACACCATTACAAAATTAGTTTTTGTTAAAAATATGTAATTGATCACCCTGACGCTGTTGCTCCTACTGATCATATCAGCAGGACTGAACACATCCATACTGTTGGTCAAACTTGCATAATCGCAGCGACTCTCACATCAAAATCCATTCCATTCTCGAGTAACTCAAGTTCTGGAGGATGTACAGTATTAAAATCAGATTATCAGGCGCACAGGACGATATCAAATGCTTTTTAATAAAAAAAAAAGCTATTAAAAAAGACGTTTTAAAAAAAGAATGGTTTTGTCTTGTGAAGATGATTTGTATTTGTTAGATGTGCAGCTCTTACAGTAACCTTAACCAGATCCCGCATCTGTGCAGAAGGTTTTCTAAACAACACAAGTAGCGCCGAAAGCTGCACGCCTCGCCTGGGTTTAGAATAAAACTCTCATTACAGCACTGTATGCACCGAGCATTTCTCCTCTTTTAATGATTTTACTGCTGTTTATTTATTATTTGTATTTTCTTCTTTCTACTATCTATGCTTTTCTCTGCTCTTACCTCTCTCTCACACACATACACACACACATACTCCGTGCTTGTCCTCACAACCCAGAACAGATGATTAAAATCCGATTCCGGAAAAGATATCCGTCGTGATTTATTAGTGCAAAAATAAAATAAAATAAAATAAACACCGACTCTTATGGGGTTTTTTTTCTGTCTCGCGCTTCGCTCGCGCTCGGTTCAGTTGCTCGGCTCTTTTTCTTCCAGCGGGACACCGGAGCGCTCGCGCATACAAAACAGTCACCGAGGTGGGCTGCTTGAGATGTTGCCAGATCCGCAGTTTTTTCGCGTACCTAACCTACTTTTGAATAATCAGCACGATTTCTGTGTGTTGGTGTTAAAAAAAAATCAGTAAATTACTCAATTAAATAAGGAAAATTAGTCTTTATGACTATTGCCTTAAATATTTATATATTTTTTATTAATGGTAGCCAGTATTCTATACGTGTTATGAATATTTTGTCATGCTGACATTTTAATGCTTTAATAATTTTCGTGTAACCGCTTCACCCATAAACATGACTTCCATAAATGTAAAAAGAATATGATTATACTGATTGGTAATATTTTGAGTTTAAGAGTTTCCCTACAGTAATATTTGGATTGACTTTAGATGGAATTTCGATACATACCTGGCAACCAAAGATTCTACGTCATTGCTGAAGCCGGAAGTAAACTCCCAAATAAGGTGGAAAAAAGAATAAGCCTGCTTAGATTCAAATTTAATTCACGAATCAGAAAGCAACCTGGTATATTATTATTATTATTTGTAAAATAAGATATAAATGAAAATGTAATAAAATATTTTTAAAGATTATTTACGTATACGTCAAACGCATGGAAGAATAGCTAGTTTTCATTGAAAACTACATATCCATGCACAAAATAATCTCCGTCGTCATTTCCGGGTGCTATGGACCATAACCTGATGTACCTATCTAGTTATCTCTTTGAATAAATACATTTTAAAAAAGACAAAAAAAATCTTTCTCATGAGGGTCATGATTGAAAAAAATGATAAACGTTTTTAACGCATTTAACAACATAAACGATTCAATAACTCCCACAGGTTGGCGAGTGGATTATGGGATGTGTAGTTTTTAGACTACACAAAGCAGCGAAACAAAACTGCCACCAGCAGCAACAACAACAAAAACTTTATTTAAAAGCGACGAATATGATTATAATTTATGGGTTGGTATCAAATCACAAATTATTATAAATACATTTCAAGTCTGCTGCAAACGAAAACTGTGACGGAAGTGAATATTTGATTTGAAGCAAATGATGCTGGGATTTGGAGTTTTCCAAATGTTCACGACGCAGCGTGTCAAAGGCGTGCTTAAAATCACGTAAATGTTGAAGGTATGGTGCACTATACATGGGTATATAGCCCATTTCTACATTTTATTTAAACATTTGAGCAGAATATTATTTATTATTTATTTACACACACACACTTTGTCTATACATTGGTCAGAACTCACTCTTTTAATGATATATGTTTCATACATTGGAAGACCAGAAACCAGTCTCTTGTTTTGTCTGTCTGTATGTCTTTTGTGCGTACACTTTATTATCAAAAGTAATCGCTCGCTTAACTTCCAACTCTTAATCCATAGGATTTAATATGATGTTGGCCCCGCCCCCCTTTGCAGCTATAACAGCTTCAACTCTTCTGAGAAGGCTTTTCAAGAGTGTATGAAAGGCCATGAAATTGTCCAAAATGTCTTGGAATGCTGAAGCATTTAGAGTTCCAATCACTGGAAATAAGGGGCCGAGCCTAGCTCCTGAAAAACAACTCCACGTCAATATCCCCTTCCACCAAACTTTACACTTGGCACAATGCAGTTCGATAAATACAGTTTTCCTGCCAACCGCCAAACCCAGACGTGTCCATCGGATTGCCAGACAGTGAAGCATGATTCGTCACTCCAGAGAACGTACCTGTACCTACAATGTTCCAGTCGCGCCATACTTTACACCACTGTATCCAATGTTTTGCATTGCATTTGGTGATTTAATGCATGGATGCAGCTGCTCAGCCATGGAAAACCATTCCATGAAGCTATCTACGCACCGTTCTTGAGCTACAGTAATCTGAAGGCCACATGAAGTTTGGAAGTCTTCTGTAGCGAATCTACAGAAAGTTGGTGACCATTGAGCATTTCAGCATCGTCTGACCCCGCTCTGTGATTTTACGTGGCCTACCACTTCGTGGCTGAGTTGCTGTCTTTCCCAATCACTTCCACTCACTTTCCACTTGTTATAATACCAGTCACAATTGACTATGGATGACTTAGTAGCGAGGAAATTTTACAACTGGACTTGTTGCACAAGGGGCATCATGGAATTCACTGAGCTCCTGAGAGTTTTACAAATGTTTGTAGAAGCGTTCTGCATGCCTACAGTAGGTGCTTGATTTTATACACTTGTAACTTGGAAGTGATTGGAACACCCAAATTCAACGATTTGGATGGGTGAGTGAAATCTTTTGGCACACACATACTTTTGGCTGGACGGAATTTAATGAAACATTGGCAGTACTTAATCTTTATCCGATCTACTTTTTTCATTTCTCATCTGTGATTCACTCTTCGATTACAGAACAGGGAATGTATTTAGATGGCGATGACAGAAGTACAACTTGGTATAAACAAGGCATAAGATACTTAACCTTACAAAATTGTATTTCTTTGTATTAATAAGTTAGGCAGTACAGAGAGTTCATAGAGTACAGAGGGCATAAAGTGGGGTACACCCAGGGTGCTAATCCATCACAGGGCGCACACACACTATGGCCAAACACCAATTAGCCTAATCTGCAGGTCCGGAGGAAACCCATCAAACACTGGGAGAACATGGAAACTCCATGCACACAGAGATGGGAATCGAACCCAGACCCTGGAGGTGCAAGGCGACAATGATAACCACTACACCACCATGCCACCTGATTGCCTACATATACAATTATAGTTACTGTATATCTGAACAATTTTCCAGGACAGTAAAATCTACCTCATTTAGCAAAATTCTCCTTTGAGACTGCACTCATCTGCATCATTGTTTGCTCATTTTATCCATTTTCATCTCTCTCTCTCTCTCTCTCTCTCTCTCTCCTGTTGCTCTCTCTCTCTTTCTGTGTCTGTTTTAACCAGCACTGTAAAACACCCACACAACAATTTAGACATCAAACTAAACGCCTGCCACGATTTGCATGTCTCGATCGGATTTCTGCAGCACAACCACCATTTTAAGCTCCTCATCCTTAAACTGAACTGGAAACCCACTTGGCTCTTTCCCAGACTATTTGACCCAATCAAGGGAATTTGGATAATTACTGCAATTTTCCCTTGTCTTTGTGGCCAGATGAGAAAAGCTGCCAAATTTGAACAGTAAAGTAGATCTCAAAGGGGGTGAAGGTTTCAATCCTACTGAGCTAATCAGCCTCCTCTGAGAAAATGGAAAACCTCCCGTGGGGTCTACTTGGCACCTACACGCCAGCCTGTCTTATTATAACTAACAGACCTGTGATTTCTCTTGCATTTCAGTCAGTGAGGGGGAGATCCTGAGTGCTGTGATTATGTAAAATATCAGCTTGCTACATGTGGGGTTAATCCTGTGTGCTAAACTCTTCATAACGTGGCTCTGGAAGATTTCTACTTAGTCATGGTTGAGGAGGATACAGCAGTATTCAATATTATTGAGCGAGCAGGTTTTGTACACACATTGACAACTGTTTCAATTATTATAAATATCACCGTTTTGTATTAATGCGCTTGATAGAAATCGTAATAATCATGATCTGGCTGAAGATTCTAGCATATAACAGAGCGATTCTTGTTTACAGTGCAGTGAAAAAGTATTGTTTGACTTTTTATTATTATTTCTTTTGCATATTTGTCACACATACTGTAAATAACCGTTCTTGGGTTATGTAGCAAGACAATAATCCAAAATACCCCAGCAAGTCCATATCTGCATGGCTCAAAAGACACAAGTGAAGGTTCTGGAGTAGCCTGGCCTTGAATTCGTTTGAGATCATTAAAACTCTCCAATGTGGCTGAAATAAGATAATCCTGAAAAGAAGAGTGGGCCAAAATTCCTCCATACTGATTTTATTGCCAGTTAGCGCAAATGCTTGATTGCACTTATTCCTGCCAAAGGTGGCACAACCAGTTATAAGGTTTAGGAGCAATTACTTTTTCACATAGGGCCAGGTAGGTTTGGACAGTTTTTTTCCGTTAATAAATTATATCATCATTTAAAAACTGCATTTTGTATTTACATTTGTTTGCTTATCTTAATCACTTAAGTGTGACCAATATGCACAAAAACAACAACAACAACAACAACAATAATAATAATTGAAGAAGAAAAAAAACTCAGAAGAGTACAAATACATTTTCACAGCACTGTAAAACCTTTTTTAATACAGTGTTTTTTAATGCTGTTCTGTTTTTTTCCATAATAACGTTTTTTTTTAGCCTTCAGTAGCTTTTGCGCTTTTGTTCTCAGTCTTCCTTCCCATTTTACTGCCATGAACGTTCGTTCTAAAGTAAGTTTATTATCCAGATGACAGCTAGCAGGAAAATAGTTCTGTGTGTTATATTAGCCAGCAGATGGTGACCCAGTTACGACGAGTGATATTTATTACCTGCTAATACTGTAGATGATTGCTGATATGTTTTTATCCAGCTTTTCCCCACAGGGCTTGGGGAAGGGTAAAACACCATACTCCAGCGCTCTTCTGAATTGTGGAATATTCAAAAACGCTGGTCATTTTCATGAGGATGGTAGAAATGGACACTATAGCCATAGCTATTTTCCTGACTGCACCTCCTTGAGTTAATGAGAAGTCAGATTTCTATCAATTAAATTTGTCACTAAAAATAGATTACATAGCTACAGACACACAACTCCTAAGATTTTAATTTGATCCCTGGCTGGTGTCTGGACGGTGTTGCTCTTATGGCAATGTAGGGGGAACAGTTTTCCATCCCACCACTCTAGCTCTAACAGTCAGCACATTTACATGCACAGTTAAGTCAAGCTACGTTTATACTATGACTTTGGACTATAGTCCTTGTCCCAGTGTAAAAGCACAGCTTGAGAATCAATTTATTGTCCAAAGTATGTCTATTTGTCTAACGTGACGATATGCACCCTTTCAGATTTTTAGTATTGTATTCCAGGCTGCTCTATTACATCACCAAAACAAAAGACACACAAGTACCATGGAATCATGTACAACTTTACTTTAACAACTGACATTGTCGCAAAGCAGCTTTACTTCAAATTAATCAGGTTTGTATGAAATCTGAATGTGTATGAATCAAAATGATAAGATTGTCCACGGCGACAGTGGCAAGGAAAAACTACCTGAGATGGCAGCAGGAAGAAACCTTGAGAGGAACCAGACACAACAGGGAACACATCCTCATTTGGGTGAAGATGGATAGCAGGTATTGATCTGCATCATACTGTGCGAGACTGGAGATGTGTTTAAGTTAATATGGAGTCCATTTTGTTGATGGAGGCTCAGGTAAACTATAGGAAACTCCAGACCTGAACTATCGAGCGACTGCAGTCATGAATCCTCAGAGAACAGCTGTCAGCATCAGCCGAGGCCAGGACCATCTTCGTGGAAAAGTGGAACCGTCCCCAGTTACCACCCTTGTTCAAGGCAGACAACACGGGGCATCCATGTGACGAGATCTCCAACCAGAAGCAGGACAACAGGACGAGTCAGACAGGTCCAGAGGGCAGAGGGGATCTTGATCACTGGCAGCTCAGGAGGAACATGTGTAGCTTGACAGAGTGACAGGGAGAGGAAAGGACGGAAAAGTCCAGTTTTAGTCAGACTAACACAATGTCATGTAAATGTACTGACTGTCAAACGACAGCTAAGCAAAAGGCCTCTAGATGCTTCCTCCACTAAACAGCAGATCTTCTTCAAATTGCTGTTTATGCTACCTCAGAGTATAAGAGGTGAACCCACTAATTGGAATGCTCAAATTTCCTTACTCTGCTCAACGATGCCCAGGATTGAGAGGGTAGAGATTAAAATATCATTGGTTAAGACAAGTGCCCAAATTGTGAAGTCTTAAGATAAAATAAGTGAAGATTTATTGTTGATCCATCTGCTGCACCTTAAAATGTTCCAAACCAGGAGTGGGACAATCACATGCACGCGTGATGTGTCTGAAGGTCTCTATTACTGTAAGTATCAACACAGGAAGCATATTTAAGCTTTTGGCTATGTACCCTGGATGTCCCATTCATGAAAAAAAGAAGTCGTAAGTCATGAACATGTAAGTCAAAGAGAGACGAAGAGACAAACAGATGATAGGAAACACATTAGCATTTTCCCGTTAGACAAAAGGTTTCCAGCGGACATGAGCTATTTGGATGTATATTCATCTGGACACAGGCTGTAGCGAGTATTACCGTATAAGGAGTCAGGAAGTGCAACGAGGAGGTCATTTTATGGGCTTAGAGGCATGGGAAAGTTCATGTAATATCATTTAGTAGCAAAGTTCAGTTAGTTAAACAAATGGTTAGTTGAACTGCACGTTGGCTTCAACTTTCATGTTTAGATTGATATCACTCACTGTACTGTATGTTGGAGATGGCTGACATTTCTTCTCCCGTTAAGCACTTTAGCACAGTATACAACATCTAGCACAGATAGAACTCACACCTAATCATGTACCATTCTATAGTACAGTACATCTGTCAGTCTATCAAAGCATGCACCATGGTAGAACCATGCACCATGTGTGTACCATGTATAACTTTGCCATTATATACGGCACCATGACTAAGCAAACGGTAACTGATTCTACCATATACAGTCTGTAAAAAAAAAAAAACGTCTGTGGTTACCAGAATTTTACCGTAAAAAATACGGTAGCACCGTTATTGCACTGTAAAAAAAACCAAAGCGTAAATCTTACGATAAAAAACTGTCAGCTGTGGATGCCAGAAGTGTACTGTAAAAAATACAGTAGCAATGTTTTTGGTTCTATATCGCACTCATTATACTACATATTTTAAGGATTTTAATTGTTCTTTTTTCAAGCCTAGCCGGGAATCAAACCCAGACCCTGGAGGTGCAAGGCGACAGTGCTAACCACTACACTTTCATGCTTGCTAGGCAACTGTTGTCGTTGTTGGACTTCCTCGGTTTCCCCACGTCCCCTGGCACGACTTGCACTCCAACAACGACAAACACTTATGTAGCAAGCATGGTAGTGTAGTGGTTAGCACTGTCGCCTTGCACCTCCAGGGTCTTGGTTTGATTCCCGGCTAGGCTTGAAAAAAGAACAATTAAAATATGTAGTATAATGAGTGTGATCCCGTAGAACCAAAAACATTGCTACCGTATTTTTTTACAGTAAACTTCTGGCAACCACAGCTGCCAGGTTTTTACCGTAAAATTTACGCTTTGTTTTTTAACAGTGCAATAACGGTGCTACCGTATTTTTTCAGGATCCAGGATAATGTCAAAAATATGCTATGTACCATTATGGTAATATTTATATATTGTGTTAACCTGTATGTATGTATCCTTAATTACATGATTAATAATGTTAAAATGCTTAATATTACATAAGGTAATAAGGTACTGCCAGGACTAAAATATCTTATATCGTACAGTTTGTCCTAACATACCATGTTAGATATTCTGCAAAGTATTGTTATACACACTAAAGTGCTAGCACAGTAACCATTGAAGTGCCATAATGCGTACGTTGGTACTACATATAGTGTAATATTGCCTACTGAAGTACCATGGTAATACTATAGTAATTTTTGGTATATATTATAGTTTAAAATACTAAAACTATAGTACATACCAGAGTAAAAACGTTTACAGATATAGCGACTTGCCTTTTAAACAATCGGTTGAAAAAAAAAAAGAAATGACGGAGGTTTCCTTAAAATGGCAGAATGGCACCATGACAGCAAAAATGCCACAATTGGTAATGCTGAAAAGTGCCTTCGCTCAGACATCAAGCTAAATGTCCTTTCAACTGGAATGGGAATAAGAAAGCATTTTCACAGTGGCGTTGCACAATGATGGCACTTCTTTCTGGATGGTCTGCGGGATTGTGAGTATTTTATTATGATGCTTGCAAGAGGTGAGCAAAAAAACGAAATAAAAAGACTTGACAGTGTTCAGACTGTCTCCGACTGTCTGCAGAGGGAAGAAGAATAAGTGAATGGAAAATGTGGCGCTTCAGTCACCCAGAAGAAAGAAAGGGTGGCGGGGGAAGGGCTTGCACACACATGCACACACACACACACACACACACACACACACACACACACACACACACACACACACACACAGTCTGTGCGGGCGTGTCTAAGTGTGACCTTAATACTGCAGTGTAAACACACACACACACACACACACTTTCAATTCACATAACCAACCCCCGAGGTCAACGTTACGTTGTGTGTGTACGAAAAAAAAGCATGTTAGGACAAATCTAAAGAATACTGGAAAACTGGATGTTTGTCCCAGGTTTGAGTGTGTATCTGTCATGTTTGGACCTTCTATGGTTTTCTATGGTTTTAAACAGAATCGAATCTAGTTTAAAACCATTGTAATGGAATATAGTTATAGTTATAGTTACATGTTTTATCATTTCATCCAAGCGTGTCAATAAACTATAGATGAGGGTTAATCCGCTGATTGTTGATTTGGTGATTCGGTGATTTGTTTAGCTAGCTTTAATTTATCTAGCTTGGTAGTTATAGTATATTACCAAGCTCTGTCCAGTATTTAATGTTAGCAAGTGACAATTTAAATGATTTGTAATAAGGCTTAATTATTATTTCACATAATCCAAAAGCAAGCACAGATGGTGGTGGACCATCTGCTTTGGTTCTGGGAGATCAATGTGGGTTGGCTAGGCAAATCCCTGCAACCAGGCTGTTCTTCCTTGTAAGGGAAGGGTCAGAGTGGTACAGTACATGGTTTGCAGGAGTAAATGCGCCAGTAGTGATTTTGTGGGATGGAGCACATCCACTATTCCAAGGGTTGCTTTCATACCCTGAAAGCCAACAAACAACCCCTGCACATATCAACTTTGACAGTTGGCTCATCAAGCCACAAAGGACCATAGAGAGGGTATTTGGCCGCCTGAAGGGAAGGCGGCTGTGTGTAATGAAGTGGTGTGATTGCCACATTGACAACCTTAACACTATCATCATGGCTTGCTGCATGTTTCACAATATTTGATTATGTTGATGTTGGAATATCATAGGCGTATGATGACATTGGAATTTGATGGAACATTATGTTGGTCTCTCTTTGTTTCTTCCAGTGCCTTCCCACTGCTCCTAATACCCAGCAAATAAGAGCTAGCATAGGCTAACTGCTCAATGGGATCACCAGTCCAGTGTCCTCAGTGATGTTAGCAGCTAGTGTAGATGGTGTGCCAGAAGGCAACTCCAAACCATTAGGTCTGCTACTTGGGTTAAGACTGATCAAATTGTTGATAGTATCTTAATTTCCTTTCAGTGAGCTGACAGAATTATAGATTTTGGAGAACCAAGGTGAACCTTTCAGAAAGGTTCTAATGGATGTATTACCCCATACCATCTATGGTGCTGTGATGTGCAGTGGCCACCACATAACACGTTCGTGCAGTTCCTGCAGAAAAGCAAGTAACAGACAAAAGGTTATTAACTGGACAGTATAATAGATTCCATCAAAGGCCCACACATAATTTGCAAAACAGATTCTTTCAAAAGGCATACAAGGCCTGGGTATTAGGCACTCTTGCATTCAGAAGTAGTTCCGAGGGGCCAAACCTACAATGTCTGGCTGGTGACTTGGCTGGTGGTAGCAAATCTATCTGCATATCTGGAATCTGCTTATTTTGCAACTCATCTTGGGGCGTTGGTGGAACAGTGGCTTTATTGTTGAACTGCACTGTTGTCTGGCAATTCCAGGCTTGGGGATTTGAATGTCAGTGGAGTTTGAATGTTCTCCTCTTGCTTGGTGGATTCTTCCGTGTAATCGGGTTTCCTTCCACAGTCCAAAGATATGATGTGGGCAGATTGATGTTTCGAAATTGCCCGTAATGTAAGTATATATTTTTCACAATAACTGGCATTGGTGAAGCTTTCTAGATTTGGGTACGATTTGTGGGTGCCTGACACAACGTTCCTGGGCAAAGACTGCACCAGTGTACCTGTTCAAAGTCTGACAGGTTTCTGTGCAAGGCAGAACTTCAACTGTGTTCAACTGTGAGCCAATACACCGGCTGTCATAACGTGGCCTGGCAATACCTGGTAACATCACAGGACAGGTAGGAAAAACCTGAGGGCCAGATAGTGGATGGCTTAAAAAGATGCACATGTGGTCTGACGTGAGTGTGGTTTAAAGAAACGAACGGGATGAAGGATGGATGTGCATTACTGTTTGATTTTGTCACAAGGTCTACAGTATATGTGCACATGCACAAGTAGGTAGCCTATCCGTATAAATCTATTTCTGTCTATTTTTGGCCTGTCTCTGCCAATTCCTACACTTCATTCATGTCCTTATATTTCTCGTTCCTCGCTCTCTCTCTCTTTGTCTTGTTCTTTCTTTCAGTATTACTGTCTTTTTCATTCTCTTTTTTCCTCTACACCTTCTCTATCATCTCTGTCTTTTATTCATCTCTCTTTCTCTCATTTCTACATTTCTGTCATTTTCCGTTTCGATCTGTTGATCCTGTCAGTTTTCTCTGCCGCTCAGGCAAGTTCCCATAGCAACAGGAATTCTGGGAAACCTGTTTTTCACACGTTCACCTGCCAAGTCCAGGTGCAGAGAAATTCTACCCCTTTCTCTCTCATGCACACATGGAGGAGGGACAGAGAGGGGGAGAGGGAAAAAGAGAAAGACAGACACAGAGAGAGATTTAACTGACATGCATAGGGGCAGGACATGGATCTACAGTGACAATCGACTATTCAGACCAGACTGTGTGTGTAAGAGAGAGAGAGGGAGAGAGAGACTCTCTTTGGTCAGTAAAGAATAGGAGCAGTTGATTAATAGAGGTGTGTGATTAAATGTGTTCTGAGGTCCCTGGTATTGAAAATATATCAGCTTGAAGCGTCCACACTGCCACTTTCTAATATTGTGTGGGTTGAAAACACCATACTTAGTTTGCAAAGTCAAAACTTCCTTACCAAGTTCAACACCCACTCAGACAAGTTCTCATTTTCCCTCTCCCACCCATACACACAGACACACACCCTTGTTACATAAACAGAAGGTTATAACTCTGGTGTGGTTTCTTTTGTCTCGGTAAGAAATGAGAGAGAAGGGACAGAAAGAGAGGTTCAAATTTTTGAGTCTGGAGTAAAATTACACACCACTTCCAAAGAGGTTGTGAGTGCGTGTGTGTGTGTGTGTGTGTGTGTGTGTGTAAGCCCTCATGGCTCTTCGTAGGTGGGTTTGCAAATGTGTGGCTGCTTCTCCTATACTTTTTAAAGATCTGAGTGCGGGAGAGTGCTTGTGTTTGTGTGTGTGTGTGTGTGTGTGTGTGTGTGTGTGTGTGTAAGCCCTCATGGCTCTTCGTAGGTGGGTTTGCAAATGTGTGGCTGCTTCTCCTATACTTTTTAAAGATCTGAGTGCGGGAGAGTGCTTGTGTTTGTGTGTGTGTGTGTGTGTGTGTGTGTGTGTGTGTGTGTGGGAATGAAATTAAACAAAGTATTTAGATCTCATCAGGATGATTTGAGAACAAAACCAAATGTTTTACTCATAAGGAGTCACCCCTCGGTTTCAGCTTTGAGTGATCTCTATGCACATTTCAACTTTGAGCAATTTTTTTTTTTTTATCATTCCTTAATTTTAAAATTAGTCAGATAAGATGGATTACTGCTGGAGAGGAATATGAAGTTCCTGCCACATTTCTAAACTTAATGTCTGAGTTTTGTCAATTTTATCTTAATTCAAGGTATCCCTTTGTACTGTACTGTATATTTAATCATGCGTCTTGGCTTATTGTAGTGTTGGGTTACAAATATTTAACCTAGGTACATATTTATCGTTGTCTGGAACATATTGCCCTCAAGGATTTGCTTATCTTTGGTTCTATCTATGCTACCTGTGATAACTTACAACCGTTTCTAGTTCTTCCTGCCAATAAGCAACCCCAGAACATGATGCCACCACCACCATGCTTTATCATAGGAATGCTGTCACCTTGCTATTGACTTGTATTTCGTCTGGTAATAGATTAAATATTTCGTCTTTAGTCTTATAAGACTCTCATATTTAGTCACTTTCACAAAGAGGCCAAATAAATCTGACAATAATGTTCATAAACTTGGTCACTTCTTTAGTGTGTTCAGTTCTCTGCATGCACAATTTGGCAGGATGTCATGATTTTTTGTGGCATCTACACCATGCTGTGTTTTTCCACTTTGATAAAACGGCTTTCACAGTCCTCCGAGGAAGGTGCAACGCTTTCCTGATCTTATCAGAGCCTTCACCAAATTTTTTTCCCTCATAATAACTTCAGACAGACGCTTCATAGCCAGTTCCTTGGTCTTTAAGAAAGCAAAGCTGGTATGATCAGTTATATCATGCAGAATGTGTACAGTATCTGCTGCAACCCTGACCATAATAAAGCACCACCTTGCACCTTCAGGGTCAGGGCTTAATTCCCACCTTGGGTCTGTGTGCATGGAGTTTGCATGTTCTCCCCAGTGCTTGGTGGGTTTCCTCCGGGTTCTCTGGTTTCCTCCCACTGTCCAAAGACATGCAGATTAGGCTAATTGGCCTTCCCAAATTGCCAAAGTGTCTGAGTGGTGTATGTGTGTGACCGTTGATGGATTGGCACCCCATGATCCTCTATACTGGATAAAGCGGTATAGAAGATGAGTGAGTGTGAAGTCTATTATTATTTTTTGTACAGTATATTTGTCCCACACCTGGTCATATTTAATTATTATTGTACAAGGATACATACTGCATGTTATAATGCACTCTAGTACACAGTAATATTAGAGGTTTATGGTAATGCTATACCGTTAGCAGTGACCGTTACTTAAGGGTTTTTATATTGATATAATGTTATTCGTATATTAGTGTGTGGAATTTCTTATAGTATATAATAGTGATGTTATTAACACATGTTTGCAATAGTATAATCACTGATATAAACATTTTTGTGGTAGCATTCATCATACACACACACATATATATACAAACACACACACACACACACAAACACACACATGGCAGTGAGAAGCATTCTTTTAATGTTTATGAGTAAGCATTGGAAAGTGAGATTGACATCCAGACACTATTATGACTACAGAGATTGTGATTGTATCAGACAGCTCTCTGACACACACACACACACACACACACACACACACACACACACACACACACACACACACTGTAATACCCCATATACTGTATATTGTATTTTGTCCATGTTGCAAAACACAAAATTTATTTGGGCAGTGTGTGTATGCGTGTGTGCCTGCGTGTGTGTGTGTGTGTGTGTGTGCATTTCCAGACTAACAAAAGCAGTGGGACGGTTCAGGCGAGGACAGCAGCCTTTGGAGTAATTGCATTTTCGGCTGCATTATAGTTTAAGTCATTACGCAGCTCTTCCTATCCAAATCCCCGCAGAGACAAAAACATATCTGAAGAGCATCAATAGACTTAAGTGCCTGTCTGTGTGTGTGACAGAGAGCTATATTGTTATCTTTTTGTCTATCTATCTATCTATCTATCTATCTATCTATCTATCTATCTATCTATCTATCTGTCTATCTATCTATCTATCTATCTATCTATCTATCTATTTATCTATTTGTCTATCTATCTATCTGTCTATCTATCTATCTATCTATCTCTCTTTATATATATATGAGAGATGGAGAGAGTAGAGAGGGACAGAGAGAATAGAACAGTCTGCAGTTGTCAGTTGTGTGTGTGTGTGTGTGTGTGTGTGTGTGTGTGTGTGTATGTGTGTGTGTGTGTGTGGCAATGTAAATACTCAGTCTGGTATTAATAATACAATATGTTGGTTGAGGTTTAATAAAAAAAAAACATTAAGCTCATACTTTGTAGTTATGTATTAAGTCTTGCTGCCAGCAAATGGAAAAAGAAGGGGAAAAAAAGTGTTGAGTTTTGTTGCACGGAAAACTTTTTTTAATTAAAAAACATGTTGACGATCATAAGAGTCATTAAAAACAATTCCCAAAGTTCAGGTTACAACACTGAAAAAAAAGCCAAAATAAAAAAAGAATTGCTGTCTTCACAAGAGTTTTAAAGTTACAGCAATGTAAAAATATGTATTACGACACCCTAACTTGGAATAAGAAATCCATTCAGCAAAATGACCCATGCACTTACAGTAGATCTGCTCACGTAGTGTTGGTTAGACAAACCTTTTTGCATTGCATAGCTTGCATAGTGCATAGAGGCGTGAACTACACTACACTGTAAATGCTCACATTGTGCTTGATCAGGACGTCTCAATTTTGAATCTCGTGTGAGCAAAGTGCTCTGAGTGGGGAAGGGTGGCCTGCTTGTACTTGTACTCCCACATCGATCATAGCGACACTGGCCGATCATGTGTGTCTGTGAGCTCACGCACATGTTTCAGAGGAAGCACCTGGTTGGTATATGTACAATTTACAGTTGTAATTTTTGTATTAATATAAAAGAGAAATGATCTGAACAAAAGATAATTAGTTGTTACAAGTGATTTTCTTTTCAAAACACATAGTGTTGTAATTTGCCTTGAAATGTCGACTTTTCATTTTTACAGTGAACGCATCATTAGCACCTCTACCATTTCAGTAGTTGATGACACTGCTCTAGCATAGTAGACCATGATTGCCATGTAAACTGTGGTGGCACTAAAAGATGGCACAGTAAAAGTCTTTTTTTTTTTTTTTTTTTTGCATCAACATTCTCCAAATTCCATTGAATGCATTTATTTCACTCATGGCAGTTGCAATTTTGCCCAGACAGTAGTGGCCAAATCACACAACAAAATGAAGCAATGCATTTGTCTCTTCATGGTTTCTTACGTAATGTGGTTTTCAACCTCTCATTCTGTCTCAGTCAAAGCTTCTAAAAGAAGAATATATATAACGGTTTTCACATTAGACGTTTTGTTGTAAACAACCTTGTGTGCCTGAAGAACTCTCTCTCTCTCTCTCTCTCTCTCTCGCTTTCTCTCATTCATTCTCTATATTGCTTATCCTGCACAGGGTCACAGGAGGCCTGGTGGAGCCTATCCAAGGGTAGCCGGGGCACGGGATGGGCAACACCCTGGACAGGGTGCCAATCCATCACAGGGCACACAAACAGATACACTCCCACATTCACTACCCTGCATGTCTTTGGACTTGTGGGAGGAAACTAGAGTACCCACAGGAAACACACACACACACACACACACACCCACACACACACACACACACACACACACACACACACTCACACACACAGGGAATGGGCTTGGACTCCTCGAGCCTAGAGGTCGGATAATATAATTTGTAAAAAGGAGTTTTGCAGTAATAATGTTCACATCTAGGCTGTTTTAGATAAAAATAAATAAATGGTGAATTGTTAAGAGCTATAAGTTTCCACTTCACTGAATATACAAATGAATCCAGGAGTTTAATTTGACTCAGGGTCATAGAGAATAGTGCAGCGCTAATGTAATTAAAGTAATTTACTCATCAGACCGTTTGTGTCACTCTGCCCACATTTCCACGAGCAATTGCTTTACGTTAATGAGAGCAACTTTTACAAGTGCAGACACAGCGTTGGTAAGGCTTCACAGCGCTGCTGAGTTCACTAAGCTGATTGGTCAGAAAGTGTAGATTCATATTTTTAGAATAGTAGACAAACCTGGAGATACAGTATTAACATGCTCAAAGCACATTAACCGTTCTATAGTCTAACTTACTGTATATGATAGAATAATTATCAGTGGAACAATGGATTGATTATTTAAAAATTTGTAAAGAGATTGTAAAGCGAGAACGTCTATAAAAGGAATCTCCAGTGTTAGTGCTTTGTACGTATAAAGGTGTTTTCTTTATAGTGGATAATTTTTTTTATTTCATATACTTCAAGACAGAGAAAAAAAGGTGGTGAAAGAACAAGAAATTATTTCTAATGTAATAATAATAATAATAAGAAGAAGAAGAATAACAACAAAAACAACAATAAAATAATAATAACAACAACAATAATAATAATCATAAAAACAACAACAACAAAATAATAATAATAACAACAACAACAATAATCATAACAACAACAATAATAATAATAACAACAACAACAAAATTATAATAATAACAACAACAATGACAAAAACAACAACAATAATAATCACAACAACAACAATAAAATTATAATAATAACAACAACAATGACAACAACAACAATAATAATCATAACAACAACAACAATAAAATTATAATAATAACAATGACAACAATAATAATAATAACAACAATGACAACAATAATAATAATAATAACAACAACAATAAAATAATAATAATAACAACAATGACAACAACAACAACAATAATAATCACAACAACAACAATAAAATTATAATAATAACAACAACAATGACAACAACAAAAACAACAATAATAATCATAACAACAACAACAACAATAATAATAACAAAAATAATCATAATCATAATACTAATTTGAGTGATCTTGTACAATGCATGGCATTCCACAACATTGAATGCAGCAAAAATGGAGAAACATGATGTGTCATTCATTAACTGATTTAAACATTTGTAAGAGGAATAAACACTTCTTGGGACTTCTGGGGTAAGAGGTGCGTCACACTTAACTTAATTAACTCAGGATTAATTTCCTAACACAGCACACCTTATTGTTATTAAAAATATGTTCACTCAGGAATATCAACACCCTCTATTCTCGTGTCGGCAGCTTTACGTAATTAATCTGATCCTGTTTAGGGAAGAAACCAGTGAATACAAGGTTATTCAAAATGCACTATGTTCCCATGTTATTATATAAATGAAGGAACACAGAAATAAATGAGTCTAATAGAGTAAATGCTGCACTGTTATTTTTTGACCATGAGTCTAACTGGATTTTATGTTTGTCTAGTAATGCGATCGCTCATTATGTTATACAGTTACGTTATGTTAAACTGTGCACTAGATAGATAGATGGACATATCGATGTACAGCTCCAGCATCTGGTCTGTCAGCAGTCTGGCGCACGGCAACAAAGCGGAACGCGGAGACCTTACCTCAGCATTACTGTCCAAGTAGCGCACACTCATCTTCATCTCTGTCAGAGAGTAAGCACACACACTCGCCTGTCAGCAACCGATGACAGCGCAGTTATAAAGAAGTCTTCAAACACACACTTGCACGCAAAGTTGATAGCTCCATCAATCATCAGCATGCCTTTTGGAATAGAACTTCATTTTGTGCATTGAGTCATTATTTATGAGATTCGATTAAGTCAGCACTCGGTCATATGGCAGACAGAAAGGCAGATAAATGGATAGTTAGCAATTAAAACTGATTAAACGGAGTAGTACACACAGTGCATGCGGTTGATATATAATTAATAGCTACACAAAGGGTGTAAATTGTGTACTTTTAATAGAGTGCGTTCCCTAATTACTGAGTGGGTAATAAGGCTGAGTGTACACTGAGCAAATACAGATTGTCTCCATGTTGATGGGTTTATTAATAGTGTGTGTGTGGGGGGGTGCAAGAATACTGTACGTAGCAACAACTTGGTAATTACACTCCGCCTACTGTACCGCACAATTATTCATATTTATCTTATTTTCCTCTAAATCGTTTGTCATACTATATTTGGTAGACACGGTAATTCAATTCACGTCTAGTACACTGTGAAGTAAAATACACTTTTTAAAAGTTTGGCCGGTGTGTTGGGTGTAGGTTTGCATGTACTCACATTTCAGGGTTTTGATTCCACACCAGAGGCCATTTTGTTCCATAAAGTGTGTGTGTGTGTGTGTGTGTTGTGTTTCCTAACGGTACAAAAGGAATTCCATTTTCTCATGTAATTCTATACAATGATATCATTAGTTCGAACACGTGTATGTTTTTTTTTCCCCCTATGGAGTTAACCACAGTCATACAGTAAGTGTATATTCAGGTGGATCTTTGGACCATTTATCTCCTGTAATGAAATATTACACGGCCCAGCTGAAGAAAAAAAAAAAAAAAAAGGTGCACTGCTTCGAGCGCCTTCCCGCTTACCCTGATGCACCCATCACTCTGGGAAAGGGTCAGTCAGATGACATGAGCTTTTCCCAGTGCAATCTTTACACCCCTTAATAAAGTGAAGCCTTTCTTTCTGATAAGTCTCACAAACAGGTGGTTTCCTTACAGTATGTGTCTCATGACGGTGTGTGAGTATGGAAAGGCTCTTACATTCATAATTAAACATAGCTATGGTTTTACTGTTGATTTTTTTCCCCCATGCAAATTCACCAACAGTTTAAGTGATCTCCATTCATGATTATTTTTTTTTTTCTGACCACATTTCTTCCACAAACTTGACAGCTCAGCAGGTTTTGGTAATGTGTCGAAGGGTCTTACTCCAGTGCCAGTAATATCAAATCTCTCTAGCTGTGTTTTTTTTTTTTTTGCTTGATGCAGCCCAATAATTTGGCCCTTCGTAAATGTTGACGTTTTTGTGGCCGGGCAGTGTGCGTATGCTTTTTAAGCAGGAAATAAGAGGTGGATGTTGATTTTAGATTTTGCTCCCTTTCTACATTGTTCTCATTTGACCGACTTTTAACCCATAACTTATCAGTTCTAGGAATGAGGAGGATCTCAAACCCCCGAAGCAGGATTAGAACTTGTAGAACAGTTTATTTTACATTTACGAAAAGCAGATACATGATAGACGGTGGTGTAGTGGTTAGCAGTGTCGCCTTGCACCGCCAGGGTCCGGGTTCGATTCCCAGCCAGCCTCGATTCCCGTCTCTGTGTGCATGGAGTTTGCATGTTCTCCCCGTGCTTGGTGGGTTTCCTCCGGGTACTCCGGTTTCCTCCCACAGTCCAAAGACATGCAGATTAGGCTAATTGGCGTTCCCAAATTGTCCGTAGTGTGTGAATGAGTGAGTGTATGTGTGTGTCTGTGCCCAGGGTGTAACCTGCCATGTGCCCCAAGTCTCCTGGGATAGGCTCCAGGCCCCCATGACCCTGAATACAGTATTAAGCGGTATAGATGATGAGTGAGTGAGATACATGATGGATTATCGAGTGTATGAAGTCCGTTTGTAATTCCACAAAATAGGTTCAAATACAGTACGGCGCAAAAGTCCTGAGCCACCCTCATTTCTTCATATTAAATTCAATTACACGAAATGATGTAAGATCTAAACTTTAATAAACTGGAGCAACTGTTTGACTTGACAGGCTGCAAAGTCCTCAAATGTAGACTTTGAAAATAGGCTGTTTATGTAAAAACCTCAGCAGCAACCTCATTTCCTCTTTCATCTGTTCCAACCATTCAGTATTCAGCGTGAACATTATAGTGATCACAGGCCTGGTGATCATCTGTCATCATCTGCACCTGTTTCTCACTGGTTCATGCCTTATGCTAGATGTTTTTTTTAAATGCTTGAATTATTTATAGGTCTTATAAATATAGGTGTGGCTTAACAAATATTAAACAAAACTGCTCAGGAACAGGGACTGGACTGTATATAAGAGGCAAAAACGTGCCAAAAGAAATGGCTGGAGAACGCTTCCTCAAGAATACATAAGAAATATAAGAAAGTCTCGCTCTTTGTACTGTAAATGTGCGGTGACTCAAGACTTTTGCACGGTACTCTAGATAAACTATGCCAACCCTGAGTTCAGGTTACTGTACAGGTATTTATACAGTATATAAGAAAATTCCCCAAAGGGTTATGATATATTCCTAGACCATGTTTGGTGGTTGGCGGTCACTTTTGGTCGTGTCCTCATACAGGTGTCACACTGTTTAAAAGTCGATAAAAGACATTGAAATTAAAGCGAACTCTCGTCTTAACTCAATTAATGCTCTGAGAATGATACGAGGAATATAATGGTGATGGAGAAAAGGTCTCGGTAGTAGGCTCAAACCTCCTGGATCTCACACGGCTCCTCGTTTTCCAGCGTTGTGCGTCATTCCCCCAATCTCGCTCGAATCCTGTCAGCGGAAAAGCCACCAAATATCCGAATGCACCGCTATCATATTACAGCACTAAGCATTTCTAAATATACCCTGTGTTTAAAGGCCAATGGATTTCTGCACGTTCGCTGGCATATTTGATCAGCATCATGTAATAGGCACGCAGCCTGTGTGTCTTGAGGTCTGTAAAAAATAAAAAAAAAAGCAGAAAGGCAAAGTTCTCTTTTTACAACTGTGGCTTTATAGACTTTATCCCTCATGGTCTAAAAAAATATAGATACATTTTCAGAGGACTCAGTTAGCATTAACAGAGCTAGCATCTGGGTTTGAAATGGCAGAACATCCATCACCCCGACTCCTACACCATCATGGGAGTGTCGCCAGAGCTAACTTCCTGGAGCTAATGGATTTAATGTTTTCTTTTTTGGCTAAGCTGGAGAAAAACCTTTGTTGTTTCAGACCTGATTTGTTCCCAACTTAGCAATGTTGTGTCCCACTGGGCTAGACTGGCTTGTTAGATTTCTGTCTACTCTTCATTGCAAACAATGAAGGGGGTGGGGTGGGGGGTAATCCTGATGTCATATATATGGACATGTATAGGGATGGGCAAGCGCCAGCCTGTGCATGAGGCTAAATAAAGGTCCTTCCTAATGTAACTTGCCTAAAGTTACAAATGTGCTTGAAATGGACAGGGAGACAAATTTTCAACCCAATCCATGCAAAAAAAAAAAATAAAATTAGGGTTACGATTAAGATTCAGTTATTTTTTACAAGTACAGTACCTTACAGCACAGTGAAATATATTTTTTGCATATCCTAGTTAGGAAGCTGGGGTCAGAGTGCAGGGTCGGCCAGGATACAGCACCCCAAGAGCAGATAGGGTTACTGGCCTCGCTCAAGTGCTCGATTGCTCGATGCTGGGGATTCAATCCTTGACCTTCCGATCAGTAACCCAGAGCCTTATACTTTGGAGCCACTATCAAAATGGTTCTGGTGTTACAAACTAGTTAGCAAGGTACCCTCTTATTAAAAGAAAAAGACATCAAATCTAATAAAAACCATTTTATGCCCCCAATTGTCTCCCTTTCCATTTATGCGTCCCAGAAATTAAAAGCTATAGTGCATGACTGAGTGTGTGTGCGTATGTGCCCTGCGATGGACTGGCATCCTGTGCAGGGTGTATCTCGCCTTGTGCCCCAAGTCCCCTGGACAGGATGAGTGGGATAGAGAATGACTGAGTTATCAGGAGGGAGCACTAATAAAAATGTGAAAAGTGAAAGCAGGGAAATCTTTCAAGTACACCTTAATAATAATAATAATAATAATAATAATAATAATAATAATAATAGGAAACTAAAACGCTGGACATTTTCAAATCAAATATAGAAACAGGCTATTGTTTTCAAAGACTATTAAAATGATCACTTTAACTATTTAACTATTAAATGAAAATTATAACTAGACACTGCAACCTTGACCGTCCAGGTCAAAGCAATTCCTCAAAATGAATGAATGCAATATTCATTAAATAAAGAGTCAAAATGTGTCTCTATTATTCTTTGTGGGTTTTTTATTTATTTATTTTTTTTGGAAAATGCTAAAAATGTGAACCGCGGTGCCTTAAGGCTCTAGTCTGGGATCTTTTACATTTTCTCCTGAAAAAGAAATATGATTGATGCCTGTCCATGAGGACACCATCAGGCACAAGGATCCAGAGGCACAAAGTTCTAAATCTGTCTTTTATCCTCCTATTATGTCTATTGTTCTACTGTGGTTATTAAACTTTCTTTAACTGTTTTTCAATAGGATGGTTTAAGTTCCTGTGAAATGTTTGATCAAACTTATTCAATTGAAATTCCCAAATATGAACACTTACCTTCTGTTTTTGTAGCAAATATTAAAAATATGTTGAAAATGATTTAAAAACATTGATGATTGCATCTTAAATGTCTTTCTATCAATTGAATGTTTGTGTTCTAAAAAGTCTATATTGCTGTGTGTATCTGCATGTGTGTGTGTGTGTGTGTGTGTGTGTGCGCGCGCGTGTGTGTGTGTGTGGAGCTAAATAATTAGTCTAATTAGGAACCAGTCAACTGTTAAGAGCCATGTGTTCGCTTATTACTGAACGAATGGATGAACAGATGAATTAATGAGTCTAATTAAACCAATTGTCTCCCTTTCCATTTATGCACTCCAAAAATGAAAGTAAATACAGTTTTTCAGCCTAAAAGCTGCTGATGAATGTTTTTGTCGAGTTGTTATTACAAGATTTAAGCTTTAGAAACAAATCTGATGTCCAATATTCTCAGCCAAGGAAAGAATTACAGCATGGTGGTTCTTTCTTTCTTTCTTTCTTTCTTTCTTTCATTCATTCATTCATTCATTCATAATAGTTAGTAACTTGGTGCATTAACTAATGTTATTTTCTCAAGGGGGTTGGGTAGGAAAATACAAAAAATTAACTGATATTTGAGCCAAGGAAAAAATTAGGAACATGCAAAGAGCATGTGTTGTTAAATAGAAAAATGAACAAAAAAGTCGTTGTAATTGTGATAAAGTAATTGTTCTTTAGGCTCTATAAAAGAAATATCTTGAAAATGTTCTACTTAGAGAAGGGGTCTCAAACCTAGCTCCTGGAGGGCCGCAGTCCCACAGATTTTTGTTCCAACCATAATTAAAAGCACCTGATCCAACTAAAGAAGTCATTAAGGCTTATTTGAAAACTACATGGTATGTATGTTGGAGCAGGGTTGGAACAAAACTCTGTAGGGCTGTGGCCCTCCAGGAACTGAGTTTGAGACCCCTGACTTAGAGTATGTCGATTTCGTTTTAACCTGTAATTGGGAAATTATATAAATTATATATTATATAAATTATAATTATATTATATTTAACCACAAACTTTTTGCTTTCATCCTGACTGTTCTTTTGCAATGTTGTGATCAATAACACTATTATCCTGTAAGTCTACAATCTCCAGCTAATGTCTAGAGGTCTACACGTTGCTGCTTACATATTTGAGAAGACTACAAGCCCCAGCTCCTGTAGAGGGGACTACGGGCTCCTGTTTCTGTCCATGAAACTACAAGCTCATTCATGTTCCTCTAGCAGAGACTGTAAGCTCCTGCTTCTGTGCACGAGACTATGAGCTCCAGCTTCTGCAGAGGGAACCACAAGCTATTGCTCATGCAGATGTAACCACAATCTGCTGCTATACATGTAAAGTTCCTGTCCAGGTGACCTTAAAATCCAGAAGACTAAGCTCCCGTTCCTGTAAAGAAATCTACAATCTTCTGCTTTGGTTTTCAAGCATACAACCTTCAGATCCTGTAGGAAACCACAATCTCCATCTTCTCTCTAGGGAACATGCATATGGTTATGCTCCATCCTGTATTCAGCGAACTACAAACTGATCCTGATCATTTCCTAGGTCTACAAGTACAAGCTACTGCTGTCCAGGAGACTACAAGCCTCTTGCTGCTATATAGAAGATACACTATCAAGCAACTGTCCACTGTGGTGACTACGACCCTTTGCTACTGACAGATCCAATGGAACTCCTGCATGCATTTTTTTTCCTTTGTTGATTAGTGGCCCCATCTACTGGTGCATTCTTGTTACTGCATCTCTCACCTTCATCTCTCATTTTCTATCTTTCCATCCTTTTATCATTAATCGGTCATACATCGTGATCTTTTAATCCGATAATCTGTTCTTTCACTGTTCAATATAAATACTTATTCATTTTTTGTTAGGGTTCTACCCATTTTTACAGTTTGTCCATCATAGTTTAGCTATTACTTTTACTATTATGCCAATTAATTCCTGTTCAAATTCAAATTTTATTTGTCACATACACAGTCATCCACAGTACGATATGCAGTGAAATGCTTAGGCGACTGCCCGTGACCTTAGAATAAAAGACTATTAAAAACTATTTACACAAAATGAATGTAATAAAGAAAGTAGAAATAGATTTAACTAAGAATAAAATATGTGTACAGTACAAAAAATACAAATATACAATAAGAAAAATATAAGAAAAAGAAATATATAAGAAAATTTAATTTAGAAACGTCCAAAAAGAAGGACTAACAAGAAAAACAGTCGATTTGAGTGGAGAAAAGCTACAGTATCTGTAATGTCTAACTACATTTCCATTGGTAACATTTATTCTTTCATTTATTCTTTTTACCCTGGCCAAGGTTGTGCACAATCCAAGAGCATGTCACTATGAAACAAGTCATTTTTATTCAAGGACAATTTTTATTCAAGGACTAATATGCACCTACTTGCAAGGTCCTGTAAGGACTACCAGAGGAAGCACACAAAGACATGGCGAGTATGACTCCGCTATAGCCCAATGGATTGAATAGATTGAAATGAATAGTACTTTAGGCTCAGGATACCACCAGGGAGTCTGGAGCTGCTGGGTGGCGGTGCTACTCACTGGGTCACTGTGCAGGCCCCTCACATTTATGCATCTTTATTTATGTGCTTTGGGAGGATTGCAGGGGAAAATTAAAATTACAATTTAAACCTATCCAAACAAGGCCAATCAGATCGAGCTAATGGTTTAAATACCACGCTGTTATTTTTTTTTTAAAAAAAGGCCTCTTTAATTCCAGTAAAGAAGCTGTGTCCCATTCAGACATACAATAACAGCGCTGTTTTATATTTCAGACAGTCTGTTAATATAACAAACTCTGAGTGAACTCCATGTACTGCAAGCGCGAGTGCTGAAATCGATGTCTGTGCTGTAAATCAGTGGGCAAGCCATTTCCTGCACGCTGGAAACGACATTTTTCTCCCCTTCTCTATGACTCCCTGGTGTTTATATTAACCTTCTTTTTCTTTCGGCTACAAATGACTATTTGAGAGAGAGAGAGAGTACATCATATTTATTATTATTATTATTAATAATAATAATAATAATAATAATATTGTTATTATTATTAGTATTGGTAGTAGTTGTTGTGGTAGTAGCTAGTTATTAGTATTATTCTTATTGTTGGTGACATGTTCTGTTTTGTTAAACAGTTTCCAAATTTATTCTATACAGTAATGGAGAAAAAAGTTACAATATCCTAATTAGGGAGTGTGTGTGTGTGTCTGTGTGTGTGTCTGTGTGTGTGTCTGTGTGTGTGTGTCTGTGTGTGTGTGTCTGTGTGTGTGTGTCTGTGTGTGTGTGTCTGTGTGTGTGTGTCTGTGTGTGTCTGTCTGTCTGTGTGTGTGTGTGGGTCTGTGTGTGTGTGTGTCTGTCTGTCT
>QMIH01000029.1:495404-510724 GCA_003987875.1 Clarias batrachus | reverse complement strand
ATGGCGTATTCCCATTGCACCTCCAGGGTCTGAGTTCGATTCCCACCTCAGGTCTGTGTGCATAGAATTTGTGTGTTCTCCCCATGCATGGTGCAGGTCCTTCCAGTACTCTGGTTTCCTCTCCCAGTCCAAAGACATGTAGGTTAGGCTAGTCCATAGTTGTGAAAATGGCAATAGTCTCTAGTTGGACTATAGCGGGGTCCAGCTGGATGGCCTTGATAGATGCAAATGATGCGCCAAATGTGTGGCTAAGTATGCCAGTACTCAAATATTCTAATGCTAATATCTGAATTGGCATCCGCGCTATATGAGTAGGAAACTATGAACATGGTATACTAGTATACAAATATATAAATAGGTAAGTATTTTAGAATACAATTATGGACATATTCTATATTTACATTTACATTACAGAATTGGGCAAATATTCTCGTATGCATGTAGGCAAGTAGGCACCTGTGGAAGTAGGCAAGTGTAGTTCAAGTAGGCAATTATGTAGGCACACGTAGCCGGTATAAAAAGTGTACGAAAATGCAGAACGACAAATATGATATTAAGTAAGAAGGAAACATTGTGTGAGAAGTCGAATATATAAGTAGTCTACTAAACAAGTAATATAAACAGATACACAGTAGTAAGTAGCACTAATGTGGACATTTTACAAGTGTGTGAGTGCATGTAGAAAAGTGTGGTATATGGCACAGATTGTTGTAGATGTGTATTGTAGGATGCAAGAACACTGATCACTCATGACATTATTATTATTATTATTATTATTATTATTATTATTATTATTATTATTATATCATCCGCCTAATGTTGAGGCAAAATTGTCATGGATAGACAACTGGGTCATGTTGTGGAATGTGGGATGTTCCCAGTCTACAGTAGTCAGGACATACCAAAAGTGACCCAAGGAGGGAAAACCAGTGAACTGACGACAAGGTCATGGTTGGCCAAGGCTCACTAATGCACAAGTGGAATGAACTATAGCTTGTGTAGTCCGATATAATTGAAGCGCTAGTGTAGACCAAGTTCATTAAAAGGTTAGTGATGGTTTTGATTAAAAAAAAAAAAAAAACAACAACACAGTGTTATGATGACAGAAGGGGGGGGGACCTACTCAATGTTAGGCAGGTGGTCATAGTTTTATGGCTGATCAGTGCATGTGAATAGAAAAAGTATGCAAGTAGGCATAATGCGGGGAAAACAAGTACTCTAGTATATCAGGAAACAAGTATGCTAGTATGGATGTACAAAAATGAGCAAATATGAGTATGATACACTACCTTTGTTTTGTGATTTATTTTCTAAATTCCAACCAAGCTGGACATTCAAAACTATGAAATGACACATCTGGAATTATATAATTAACAACAACAACAACGACAAGAAATTCAGTAGCAGTAAGTTTTGGTCTTTCTCTCCTCAGATGGACATTGTGAGAGCCAGCTTCATCATGGCGCTTGATACGCTTCCTTTATGGAACTCCAACATAACAACTGCAAACTGCAGATGGTGAAGACCAACACATATTTCGTCACACATATGCAGCTTCTGGAGGAGATGCCAACTGTTCTCTTTCATGTTCTCCATGAGCTCACAGATGCCCATACTTATTGAATAAACCCATCCAACCCCCCCATAAAACGCAGCTAATTTTGCTCCCTAGGACTCCTAGTGACAAATGGCTGGGAACTGTCTGGGCATTATAACTCGCTATTTTCCCAGTAATAGAGTGAATGCTTTTTTTGGTCATGTCACTCAGATTGGCAAGCATTCAAAAAGTATTCTTCTTCATAAAACTTTTAGAGGTCATTGACTGAACTGTTTTAGAGGTTGTTGACTGAACTTTTTTTTTCATTCTGGGAATTAAAATATTTGGCATCATTTTCAGACTAATTTTCAAAAAAGGATTTGGTTTTCATCCAGCCACTGGACTGATACTCTTGATCAGGGAGATCTGACTCCACATCCACAATAACGTCTAGTGCAGTACTGAACATATGGGTGTGTGCCAGGAAGGGTGGGTGAATGTGTGTGTGCATAAGGCAGAGACGAAATACTTCAGCTATTCAGACTACGAATGAGTGTGATACAGAGATTACTGGGTTACTTTAGATATACAAAGCAAAAGTGGAAGAGAGTGACAGACAGAAAGTGAAAAAGGAAGTGGAAAATAATAGACAGATAGAGTACATGAAAAAATATTGAAAATTAATCCTCTAAACCTGAGGTACACTTCTACCATACTGACTTTATGGTAAAGTAAATAAGCAATAAACAAGAAAAGAAACAAATGAATACATGTGTTAGGAACCTCCACTAGAGGTCACTGTTCATGTCTGTCTGTCTCTGTAGTTTTTGTTGATCGAATCAGTTTCCCAGAAGTCACCTCAGTCAGGTGATGAGTGCTCACCTGAACTGAGGTGGCTCGTTAAAGCTTCTATAAATATCAGTTTGTTCTGGGAAACTGGGTCGAGCATTGTTTTGGTATTTCTTGATTGTTTGTTTGAATTACCGTCATGTGGGCATTCCTTTTTGATTGTTTCTTTGAGTTTATGTTTTAGTTATAYTGTTTTACCTTTGTTTTTCTAGAGGGCTCTATTGTTTGTTTACTGTATGTTCCTTGTTCTTGTGGATTCATGGAGCTGCTCTGTTCATGTTTAGTTAGGCCGTGTCTCCTCCTGTGTAAGTACTGTTCTGTGTCTTCCCTAGTATGTGTAACCACATGAGTGCTTAGCTATTAGCAGGGTTAGCCGCTAGTAGGCCTTGACGGCTAGTAGGGTTAGCCCCTAGTAGGGTTAGCCTCCAGTAGGCTAGCCTCTAGTGGGATTGACTGCTAGTTGTTCTGGTTGCTAGTAGGTTAGCCGCTAGCTGCATGGTATAGCCTCATGTGTGCCTTTCCTTTTGTGTTCTGTTTCCATCTTAGTCCAGTACTAACCCGGTTAGCCACTAATCCAGATGGATACTAACCCGGTTAGGTCAGCGTCCAGTGTCCCCAGCATTCCATGTAGCTACTAACCTCACTAACCACTAATCCAGTCTAGTCTCTGTGTCCCTAGTCCTGTCTTTCCAGTCTCTGTTGCCCCTGGTCCTGTCCAGTCCTGTCTCTCCTGTCCAGTCCTGTCTCTCCTGTCCAGTCCTGTCTCTCCTGTCCAGTCCTGTCTCTCCTGTCCAGTCCTGTCTCTCTAGTCTCTCTGCCTTCATGCCTACCCTTCATGCCTACCCTTCATGCCTACCCTTCATGCCCACGGCAACCACACCATCAGCCGGGCTAGCCACAACCACCAGCTAGACCCGTGACAACATGAAGACAACAAACTTAAAAATCAATTACTCGGTTAATGGTTATAGTACTAGTAGCTGTTTGAGTAGTAATGGTAATAGTAATATAGTAATTTTAAAAGGACTAGGAGGATTTATTATTATTATTATTATTATTATTATTATTGATACTACTAGTAGTAGCAGTAGTATGGTCAGATATTATTTTCAGGGTAGTTTCAGTGAATAGTAGAAATTGCAATAGGGAAATAATAGCAACAACTTCAGTGGCAGCAGCAGCAACAGTAGGGATATTGGAATAGAAATAGTCATGTTAAAAGTAGTAGCGGTAGTGGAGATACAGTAATAGTAATCATTGGCACTTCTGGCATGTATGACATGCTGGGGTACTGTATATAGTTCATACTTTATAAGACCAGACAAAAGTCAGTCTGTTTGTCTGTATTTCTGTCTGTATGTCTATATATCTGTATCAGCAATTGTGTCACAGCATCAGGCAGAAATTCCTGGACAGAATTTAATAAAACTTTACCAGTCCTTCGGTATTTGCCTGAAGTTAAATCTGCGCTGAAGTTAAAAAGCTTTAGTACAAAGGACGTTATGAGCAGTTTTGTGGCAGATTACCTCAGAGCAGCCTATCTATATATAGGATATAGGATGTCCCAAACATTTGGACATAATTTCGTATCAGTTGATATAATTTCGCAACAACATAGCCAATTCTCACTCAATTTTAAATTTTTTTTTTTAACAAGACGTGTAAAAAGTAACTAGGTTTAGTGTTTTACTTTTTCTACCAAGGAGACAGGTCAATGACATATAATGACATGATGACAATGTGCTGTTGAAATGGCCACCACGTTCACCTGACTTGACACCGTATGATTTTTATCTATGGGGCTATGTGAAAGGACTGGTCTTTGTCCACCCCCCCCCCCATTCCCACCATTCCTATAAGCCTAGAGGAACTCAAGCAGAGAAACATTGCAGTGCTAGAGAAGGTTGTGAACATTTGTGAAGCTATATATATACTGTACTGTGCATAGTACACAATAAGGAATAAATAACATTACAGACGAATATTTGCATGCCTGTAAGGAAAGCGACATATTAGTAAAACCTAACAGCTGTTTCACTGTTTCATTTACAGTACCGTGCAAAAGTCTTGGGAACATCCAAACAAAAGCCATATGCAATGATGCTTTTGAAAGCATTTCTACATTAAAAGAAACTTCTATAAAAAGCACCAAGTAATAACATAAACAATAAACGGTCAATATTTGCTGTGGAAGCTCTTTGCTTGAACATAAGCGGTAGTGTTCGATACAGATGTGTGCAGAATTCTAAGTAAAACAGCTGTTAGGTTTTACTGAGCATGCTGGAGAATATGAGTTCTTTTGGTAACTTCGTCACACTCGCTCCTTTCTGTTTTCATACAAAACCCAGGAGTCGACATTATTGATTTATTTTTTGCCATCTGAAAACTGGTCTGTCGTGTAATATGTCGCTTTCTTTGCAGGCATGGAAATATTCTTCTGTAATTTTAGTGTGTCTTTGTAAGGAATGGTCTTGGACATAATAATGCAGACATAATACATTTATATAAAAACAATTTGTACTACAGATAATATGGCGCCTAAGACTTTTGCACAGAACTGTATACATATACAGTATGTTCACAGAAGACACAGAAACAACCTTAATGTATCTACAAAGTGCCCAAATCCTTACAAACCACAAACAAACAAAGTATGGCTAACCATTGGGGATAATTAAAGCAGTAATGTGAAGCACCACTATGAGCTAAAAGACAGGTTGATAGAGCTACTGTAACATATCTGCAGCAGTTCGAGGTTATGGTATGTAAAATATCCCAACTGAGAGTGTTATGAGCTAAAGTTAAAATGTTGAGTAAAAGCGATGTTATGAACGGTCATGTGCCGGATGTATTATTCTACTTTATTGACTGATGACGAAAGAAGTACAACTTTGTGTACACAAGGCATAAGATATTCAACCTTACAAAAATTAATTTCTTAGTGTTAATAAGTTAGGCAGATACTGTAGGTCTGCCGTACAGAAAGACTCATTTTTTTTTTTTTTTACCATTTTTTGTCAGAATATTCTCAAATTAATGCTACAATCTTCACTTTCTACCGTACAACACACACACATACACCTTTGAGAAAGCTCCTTAAAGGGTCTGCATAGCAAAATCCCCAGGGTAGGTTTAACACCCAGAGTGCTGGATTAACACTGCACAGTGTTCATACAGGTTCACTTGAACTCATATGACTCTGAACTCTGAGAGTGTTAAATAAACAATGGTGATATTACTAGGTAGATTTACTGTAGCTGAAATATGGCATAAGGAAAGTCCAAGGACATGTAGGCTGATTGGCGTTTCCAAATTGTGTGTGTGTGCGTGCTCTTGTGCTGTATGATGGGTTGGCACCCTATGCAGGGTGTTCTTCACCTTGTGCCCTGAGCTTCCTGAGACCCTACACAAGTTAAGAGGTTTTTTTTTAATGGATGGATAGATTGTTGATGAATGGATGGATAGATTGTTGGATAGATAGATGAATGGATGGATTAATCCCTAAAAACCCAAGCGGCACAGATCTGTGCTGGCAACACAGCATAGGTCAATGAAAATTAAAAAGTATATACTGTACAGTACTGTATGTGCTTATGTGTGCCTCGTCAGTGTGTGGTAATCCGGGAAGATTTAGACACCAAACTGTGCATTTGGCTTTTCGGACATGTCAGGTAGAACAGAAGTTATTGCTTTTATAGGAATGATGTCGCAAAAATGTAAAACTCTCAAAATGAGCATATTATTATTACTTTTGATCATAAAAACAACTGTATAAAATATTTATATAGTAAAATTAAACGAAATTCAGATTATTATATTGCCTAGATTGTGCTGAAATAAAAAAGCATATACCCCAATATACTACACAATCCTGGGCCATATGTGTTTATTAAAAATAAATAAATAAATAAATAAATAAATAAATAAATAAATAAATAAATAATTCCAGTCACCATCAAAACAATAAAATATTTTAATGACCACTAGATGTCAGTATTGACCCATGTGATATCTGTTATAGCACAACGACAACCACACTGAAGTTACTCCCGCACACGATTAAAAAATAATAATACAAATAAATAAATAAACAAAACAAAGGAGTTTTATTATTATTATTATTATTCATTACAGATGCAACATTCAAATAAACAGTGGAACCTTAGTCAAATAGTGTAAAGACTGTATTTAGCTCAAAAATTAAGGTTGACAAAGGTACAACTCTTCTGTATCTTGATACTTTCTATATGGTTAATGTCTGTATATTAATGTCTGTATATTAATAAAACACTTTAAACGAGAACATTTTCATATCCTTATTAGAAAGTTGAATATTAATTAAAAAAATAAACAAACAAATAAAAACAAAGTTTGTTTGTAAATAAATAAATATTGAAGAACCACTTTAAAGTTTAAGCAGCCTATATAATTATTCTGCATGTATAATTTATTGTCATAGGGATTAACGGTGCTCCTTACCTGCTGATTAGTTTGAATGGATCTCGAGTTGACCAATCAGAGAGCCGAAACGATGCGGGCTCTTTTCGCGCTGTCGAATGGGATGCGTGTGGGCGGGGCTTTGCTGCGCTCGGGCTTTGTTCTCTGAGACAGGAGTGAAGTTTGAGCTCCGTTATTCCGCAGCACATTGCATTGGACTTGCGAGCTCAGAAACGCGCTGGCCATAATACTCCAAAAACTTTTTATTTCTTACAGAACAAGAGTGTTTCACGGGGACTACTACTTTTTTTTCTTCTTCTTTTTTTGCAGTTTCAGGATTGTTTCTTAAAGTGCTGGAACTTTTTTCCTTCCTTTACAATGGAAACTTTTCCATCACTGGCATTATGAGGAGAGCAGAGACACGGAGAACTGGGCTCATGGGCTTTCCAGCACACATTTACATTTAAAGGATTTTGCATTTATGTCTTTTGCATTTAAGGTATTTTTTGCATTTATACCTGTTGCATTCAATTTTTTTTAAAAACATTTTTTTGCATTGCCGCCTGTTGCATATAAATGCATTTAACACAGAAGAACATCATTAGTTCCCTTTGCACAGAATTTCTCTTAGAAACCAACTAAAACAATACATATAAATATTTGCATTGCTGCAGGAGAAACACATGCACGGCCCAATTTTGGGTTGCTTTCAAAAGTTTTTGTTCTTCTCAGTGTGCTTCATACTTGGAGTGGATGCATCTCTGTTCCAGAGAGCTGGACTGGCAATTTCAGCATGGAGCCTTCAGGTAGGAGTCTCTCTTCGTTTCAGCTGCTTTTGTTGATCTTATGGACTTTATGGCACCGGTCGTCATCCAGCCAAGTTCGCCACGAGTTCCATGTTTTGGAAGAGCAGCCAGTTGGCACTTACGTGGGCACCGTGGAGCCCAAACCTGGATTTACTTACCGTTTTGGCGAGAATCACAAGCTGTTCACCATCAATGGCACAAACGGCGTGATACGTACTTCCTCAGTCATCGACCGAGAGACCTTGCCAAGTGACATAATTAATGTTGTGGTGTTGTCCAGCCAGCCCACATACCCTACAGAGGTCAGAATTGTTGTTCTGGATGTGAACGATAATGCTCCTGCGTTCCCAGATGCGACCATTGCGGTTTCGTTCAGGGAGGACGCGGTCGGGGGCAGGCAGGTCATCCTGGACACTGCTACAGATGCCGACATAGGCAACAACGGAGTGGATCACAATACTTATCGGATCATTAGTGGCAACGAGAAGGGAACATTCCGCCTGGATGTTACTGTGAATCCAAGCGGAGAGGGTGCCTTTTTACATTTAGTGACCACAGGTGGCTTGGATAGGGAGCTAACTTCCTTCTACCAGCTTCTTGTTGAGGTCCAAGACAAAGGGGAACCTAAAAAATATGGCTATCTCCAAGTAAACGTCACCGTCCAGGATGTTAACGACAACCCACCCATGTTTGACTTAGATCAGTACCAAACAAGCGTGTTCGAAGATGCAGCTGTAGGGTCTAGCGTTTTGCATGTTGCAGCCACAGATCAGGACGAAGGTGCTAACGCAGACATCAGGTACTTTTTAGATGAAGGAACCCCTTTCCAAATAGACCCAAAAGCAGGTACTATTATTATTAAAGAGGCTTTAGATTACGAGAGCAAAAAAGAATATTCCTTCACCATACATGCTACAGATAATGGAGTACCTTCGCTTTCAGGAAGGTCGGAAGCAACAATTAAACTGCTTGATGTGAATGATAATGATCCTGTGGTAAAGTTTAGGTATTTTCCTACCACTTCAAAATTTGCTTCTGTTGATGAAAACGCACAAATTGGGACGGTAGTAGCATTGTTGACGGTTTCTGATTCAGATTCCTCCACAGCTAATGGCAATATATCCGTTTCTATTCTTGGAGGGAATGAGCAGGGCCACTTCGAAGTGCACACTTCCCCTGTCCCCAACCTGAGCTTAATTAAAGTGGCCAGTGTGCTAGACAGAGAGCGGATATCATCCTATAACCTTACGGTATCTGTCTCTGACAACGGAAAACCAGTGTCTCGATCTTCTTTTGCTAGCCTAGTCATATTTGTGAACGATATTAACGATCACCCACCCATATTCCAGGAAGCAGTCTATAGGGTTGATATTAGTGAAGATGTTCCCAAGGGCAGCTACATTAAAGGCGTCTCAGCCACTGATGGCGATTCTGGGCAGAATGCTAACCTGCGTTACTCGCTAGTGTCGGGGAACAGTTTGGGTTGGTTCGCCATTAGTGAGAACAGCGGCCTGGTGACTAGTGCGGCCACACTTGATAGGGAAATTGCATCTGAAATCACACTGAACATAAGTGCCAAAGACCAAGGCCTGCAGCCTAAGATATCATACACCACGCTGATTGTCAACATCATGGATGTGAACGACCAAGTCCCAACATTCACACAAAACACGTATCATATATCTCTGGTTGAGCATTCACCAGCAGGCAGTGAACTCCTACTGCTGTCCGCCGTAGATGCAGATCTTGGTGACAACGGCACGGTACAGTTCACGTTTGACTCGGAAACACCAGCTAACCTGCAGGAGCTATTCCATTTAGAGGCAGTAACAGGGAGGTTGAGCACTACTTCTGAGCTGGATAGAGAAGAACAGGGTTCTTACCAACTGTATGTTAAAGCTACAGACGGAGGTTCTCCCGCTTTACATTCTACTGCCAAAGTCAACATCACGTTAAAAGATATTAACGATAACAAGCCAGTCTTTTACCCTGTGCAGTATTTTGCTACCATTAAAGAAAATGAGCCTCCTGGATCTTATGTCACAACCGTGTCAGCCTCTGATCCTGACCTAGGTCGAAATGGCACCGTCAGATATGCAATCACTGCTGGAGACACTTTCAAGTTTCACATCAACAGTAACACGGGCAAAATCACAACGTTAACGCTTCTGGACAGGGAGGAAAAAACAAGTTATCAGTTGCAGGTTTCTGCTACAGATGGAGGAGATCTGCGTTCGCATACACAAGGCATTGTAACCATAAACGTTATCGACACGCACGATAACCCGCCTTCATTCAGCCAGAAGGAATACAGCTTTGTCATTTTTGAAAACACCATCCATGGTACTGTGATAGGCACAGTGTTAGCTACTACGCTTGACTTGAACAGCAATATTAGTTATTTGATAGCATCAGGAGACCAGAGAGGCCTTTTCCAAGTAAATAGTGTAACAGGACAGATAACTGCCACTGGATTAATTGACAGGGAGGAGCAGGCATTTTATCAGCTGAAGGTGATCGCCAAAGGTGGAGATGTTACAGGAGAAACTTTAGTCAACATCACAATAAAGGATCTGAATGACAATGCTCCTCATTTTCTCCATCCTGTGGAGCATGTAAGCGCGGTAGAGAACTGGAAGACGGGCCATCACCTATTTCAAGCAAAAGCTTTTGATCCCGATGAAGGTCCTAATGGTATGATAGAGTATAGCCTCCAGCAAAACCCCAAAGGACTCTTTCATATTCATGAGAAACATGGACTTATCACACTTACTGGGTCGCTAGAGGTCTCCACAATCTCATACCAGGTTGAGGTTGTGGCCTCTGACCGCGGTGTTCCCCAACGCACCTCCATCCTTGTCTTGACTGTCAGTGTCTATGATGTCAATGACAATGCACCTGTTTTTGACCAGCTCTCATATGAAGTTATAATCTTGGAGTCAGAACCGGTGAACAGTCGTTTCTTCAAGGTGGAGGCTACAGATAAAGACTCTGGAGTAAATGGGGAAATAGTGTATGACATTACTGGTGGCAACACTAATGACGTTTTTGGCATTTTCCCTGATGGACATTTATATATAAAGGCAGAGCTGGACAGAGAAGTGCAAGACAGGTACAATCTTCTACTGGTGGCACGGGACAGAGCAGTAGAGCCATTAAGCGCTAGTGTAAACGTGACCATTATTCTAGATGATGTAAACGATAACCGGCCACTTTTCAACAGCACAAATTATGTGTTCCGCTTCAAGGAAGAGCAGCCGCGGGGTTCACTAGTCGGACAAATCTTTGCAGAGGATAAAGACCTTGGGCCAAACAGTGAGGTGAGGTACTCTTTTGAAACAACACAGTCAAACTTTGAGCTGAATGCCATCACTGGAGAATTGACTAGCACGCTACAATTTGACAGGGAATCTCTGATGAGGCAGAGAGGCACGGCCGTTTTTACCTTTACGGTTATTTCGTCTGATCAAGGACTTCCTAAGCCTCTCAAAGACCAAGCCAAAGTGCAAGTCTACATTCAGGATATCAACGACAGTCCACCCAAGTTTACTAAGGACATCTACCAGGCATCCATCTCAGAGTCGGCACAAAACATGACACAGCTCCTGAGAGTATCTGCTTCAGATGTGGATGAGAACAAAAATGGACTGGTGCGTTACCACATCTTGGAAGGCAATGAGGAAAGCCAATTCAGCATTGACAGCAGCTCTGGTCAAGTCACACTTGTGGGAAATTTGGACTACGAAGCCACATCCTCTTACTCTCTTAAGATCATAGCTGAAGACTCTGGAGCAGTCCCACTATCGTCTTCTTGCCTACTGAGCATCAGCATTCTGGACGAGAATGATAACTCTCCATCTTTTCCAAAGTCCACCATTACAGTAGATGTTCTTGAGAACATGAGAATTGGAGAGCTTGTGGCATCCATCACAGCGACTGACTCAGATTCGGGTTCCAATGCTGATATAACATACAGCATCACAGCTAACAACAATCATGGAACTTTTAGTATTAGTCCAAGCACTGGTAGCATCTTTCTTGTCCGAAAGCTAGACTATGAAACTCAGTCCATCTACAAACTGAACATCACTGCAAAGGACAATGGCCGGCCTCAAAGATCCTCTTCCATCCCTCTTATTATTCATGTCCGAGATTTCAATGACAACCCTCCTGTTTTTACTCCTGGTGATATTTTTAAGTCCATACCTGAAAACCTTCCTCTGTCCACCTCCGTCATGGCAATCACAGCCCATGACACAGATGCAGATATTAATGGACAGCTGGAATACTCAATAATACAGCAAATTCCAAGAGGGAACCACTTCCGCATCAATCCGATCAATGGTGTCATCGTGACAAATGGCGAGATTGACCGAGAGTTCTCAAACATGTTTGAGTTGACTATAAAAGCAACAGATCAAGCAGTTCCTGTGGAGTTCCGTCGTTTTGCACTCAAGAATGTCACAATCTGGGTCACTGACCAGAATGACAACGTTCCAAACTTCATCTCCCAGAATGCCCTGGTGGCTGAACCCAACATTGTAATTGGCTCGATCCTGACAACAGTTGTAGCTTATGATCCTGATGAGGGTGCAAACGGTGAGGTGGAGTACGAGCTGGTCAAAGACGACGCGGATACTTTCATCATGGACAGGTACAGTGGTGACATCCGACTGGCGTCCCAGCTTGTCCCTTCGAAACTAATCTACAGTCTCATAGTTTCTGCCACTGACCATGGAACGGAGCGAAAAACATCCCGTACCGAATTAACTATCATTTTACAAGGTGCTGATGGGCCTGTTTTCTCTCAACCCAAATATATCACGATTTTAAAGGAAGGTCAACCTCCTGGCACCAACGTCATCTCACTAGACGCATCCAGCCCTCAGGGCTCTGGCACCAAAGTGGAGTATTTCATCGTGGCCGTCCGGAGTGGCGGAAAAGCCGTGGGAAGGCTTTTCACCATCGGCCGACACACGGGCATGATCCAGACAGCAACCGAACTGGATAGGGAGCAAGGAGCTGATTTGTACCTTCTGGATGTCTACGCCATTGAGACAGAGACCAGCCAACCTCGAACTCAGAGAGCTGAGGTGAGTAATGGCTATTTTCCTGCTCAGTCGTGTTTGCATCGCTCGCCTTATTTTCTTGGGAAAACCTAATTAGGTTAAACGTTTTTGGAAATGTGTGCCTATGATTCTGATGGCTCTTGCATATTATGCTTGAAAAGGTCCAAGAAAATTAGAATTCATGGCTGTGCTATAACATATGCTGAAGTCATTGGCCTGGTTTGGGGGGATCAGGTTTTCTGATGGAAAAACTGGCAGCCACACTCCTCAAGTTAAAACACACACACACACACACACACACATTTTTGTATATTTGTTAATTAAAACCCTGCTTTATGTATTTTTCTGAGAGATCTGGGTTGTGTTAGATGTAAATAACCTTGCACTTGAGCAAGTCATGGTTGTTGTAAGTGGGATTTTGTGTTGTTGGCAGGCTATCCTTATTGTTCCAAACTCATGCTATAACTGGTTCACAGAGGCGACTGCTGGGTTTTGTCTTAGAGAGGGAAGTGTGTGCGTATCCTGTGTTTTGTCGAAGTTCCTGCCCAGGCCATCTTATCAGCTGGCACGAATTCCACAAATCAAGATGTCAGACAACTTTACTGATTATTCTTATAACTGATTACTCATTTAAATCATGGCCAAACTGAGGGAGTTGGATGGTAAGGAATCATTTTTTTTTTTCCCGTTTTGTTAGAAGTCCAGAAAGAAAAATGGGGAGTTTAGGGGGTGGGGTAAGGGGTGCAGGGGGGGCATATTAAAGATGTGGAACGCAGCAAGCAGTGAGTGTTTCAACTCCATTCTGATACCTGTCTCCAACAGAGCGAAGGGGGTAATTACGCCGGATCGGAGTTTTTTTCCTGGCAGATTTAAAGCCGGGTGGTCCTGCTTTTGTGCCACCAGCTTTAGCTCAGGGGGCAATAAATGACCGTTAAATTCAGATGACCCTTTAAGTCTTTGCTGAATAGAATTTTTTTCCTTCTCCAGAGAAAAGGAGAGCGGATGAAAAAAAGGAAAACATTCGAAGCCGAAGCCGCGTAGTAGTACTACTATGCCGTGATGCTTTCTTTCGTGCTCCTGCTAAATTGTCCCCTCGGGATCGAGTTAAAATCCTGTGCAGCAGAAAAGAAAGAGTAGTGGTGGTGATGGGCTGAGGGTGGGTGTGTGTGGTGGGGGGGGAGTGTAAGGGTTTTGGAGGATCAGATGAAACTTTAGGCTGACTTTTTGGGTGGCTGAGGCTGAGCCTCTCCTCAAATCAAAACCAAATGTGACTCTATATATGCGTTGAAGGAAATTTTAGCTGGAACCGAAATTTTTGTGTTATTACAGGCTTGTTGTTACGCATGCATAAATTGGATTTTTCCCCCCTGCTTTTGCTCTCTTTCGGTTCAGCCCTGCAACATGTCCTCAAAGAAAATAAATATTTTGTTCTTAACGTAATAAAAGATGAAAACGTCACGCTTTTTTATCAGCTTTTATCTAACGGTTAACACTCATGTCCTCACCAGCTCCTCTTACATTCTTTTTCACTCACTCTCTCTCTCTCTCTCCACCGCCCCGAAGACTCTTCAATGGTGGAGAACATACTGCTGATACTGGAGACTCCTTCTATAAATGCTGAACAACATATCAACAATGACCTGTTCCTCTCTTTTATATATATTCGTGGCACTTGTAGAAGTGTATGTACACTTCTCTGTGTATGTTGTCAGGAATTTAAGTGAAGAACTGCAGGATGGAGAAAAAGTGGAGATAAAGAGAACAGAAACAGTGTGTTTAGATTAAATAATGATGCTAAAAGAGTGTGTTCCAGGCTGTGACGCTGGCACATGTTTGATGATGATCAACAAAACAGGATCGAACACACGCACACCAAACGGTTTACATATTTTTTTTGTCCGCAGGAACATCTTCATTCAGCCATTTTTAGTCCATGCATGAGCAATCAGTGTATGTTTGTGTATTTGTGTGTGAGAAAGTGTGTGTGTCTTTCATCTTTTTTGTCTCTCTCTCTCTCTCCCTTTTTCACTTTTTGAACTAGAGCTCCTCTATATTGACAATGACACACAAAGAGAAGGGTAACTGATTGCACCTTTTAAATCTTACTCACTTGTGCGTACACACACACACACACACACACATTTACTCTTTGCCCTTGTTTACAGAATATAGTTACATGAGCGTCTGTACCATCTGTCTGATCTAATACTGCAATTTCTTTCTCTCTCTCTCTTTCTTTGATTTAACATCGTTATCCTTCTTCTTGTCCCTCATTTGGTGACAGATTTAGAGGCTGGACCTAAAAATGAACCAGATTACCTTTCTCCGTGTCTCTCTATCTTTTTTTCCGAGGTTGAAGGTTTCGGACATTTAGGGAGCTTCCACATTCCAACAAAAGAGAGAGAGAGAGCGAGAGCATGAGCAGATGGCTAGAGAAGATAGAGGTGTCTTATGAGTTTGTTTAACTCCAAGGGCTCTGTGTGTGTGTGTGTGTGTGTGTGTGTGTGTGTGTGTGTGTGTGTGTGTGTGCATGTACTCAGTCCCTTCTCACTATTGTTCCACTCTTTTTAGAGCTTTTGTATCAACACACATGCGCGCACACACACACACACACACACACAC
>QMIH01000029.1:483562-484745 GCA_003987875.1 Clarias batrachus | reverse complement strand
TGGTGGTGTAATGGTGTGGGGGATCTTTTCTTGGCACACTTTAGGCCCCTTAGTGCCAATTGGGCATCGTTTAACTGCCACGGCCTACCTGAGCATTGTTTCTGACCATGTCCATCCCTTTATGACCACCATGTACTCATCCTCTGATGGCTACTTCCAGCAGGATAATGCACCATGTCACAAAGCTCCAATCATTTCAAACTGGTTTCTTGAACATGACAATGAGTTCACTGCACTAAAATGGCCCCCACAGTCACCAGATCTCAACCCAATAGAGCATCTTTGGGATGTGGGGAACGGGAGCTTCGTGTCCTGGATGTGCATCCCACAAATCTCCATCAACTGCAAGATGCTCTCCTATCAATATGGACCAACGTTTCTAAAGAATGCTTTCAGCACCTTGTTGAATCAATGCCACGTAGAATTAAGGCAGTTCTGAGGGCGAAAGGGGGTCAAACATCGTATTAGTATGGTGTTCCTAATAATCCTTTAGGTGAGTGTATATAGAGCCAGTAGGGCAGCGCTTCAGAGTACAGATATATAATGACCCAAAATGTACCGTGAAAGCAACCTAAGAAAAGAAGTGGCATGTTCTTAACGGGGCGCGTCAGTTCACCTGACCCCTACCAAATGGAGCTGATTTTTCCTTACTAAAGACGAAACGTAAGGCAGAAAGAATCACAAACAAGCAACAACTGATGCGGTTGCAATAATGGCCCGGGAAAGCATCTCAAGGGAGGAAAGTCAGCATTTGTTGATGTTCTATGAGTTCCAGATTTCAGGCGTCACTGTTTAAACTTACGGACCTGATCTAAACATTAACCAAAGCTGTGGATGTGTATCTGAATGATTTCATGCATTGTGCTGCTGCGACATAAATAGATGATGGAATAATTGCATATAATGACATGTACAGATGTTCTTATTACAGATGTTCCTCTTGCTCCTATTAAAACTCAATTGAAAAACATCTTTTATTTAGAACTTAATCAAAACAGCAAGTGGCCTATTTGGGACCTGTTGAGAAAAGGCTTCTTGGTCATGCTTGATTATGAAGCTGATTCAAAAGAGTGTGAACAGGAAGAGTGTCATGAATGAAAAGAAAGAAAGGGGGGAAAAAAAGAAATAGTTTTGATTTGTTCAACACTTAACACCTTAACTGGCCATTGCATAATTCCATGTG
>QMIH01000029.1:473562-481062 GCA_003987875.1 Clarias batrachus | reverse complement strand
TTGGTCCTGGGAGTCCTGGGAATGTTGGGGGTATTAACTAGATTTCTAAGGTTTATAAGGACCTACTAGCTTATGTGGCTAGTGGAGGACACTTGTTTTTACTTATTTGTTATTTAGATACTTAAGTGTATTTATTGGCATAAATTACATATTTACTATTTGAATTGGGGTTTTACTTGAGATTTATGGGGTTTATTAATATTTACTGGTTTATTTGGGCAGTTTAACTGTGTGTATGGTATAGTTCGGACTTGGTACAGTAGGTTATTACTGGTGTATTGTGGGAGAAGTGATATTTACTGTGATTTGGGGTAGCTGGGTTTGGCCGGGGTGTTAGGTGTGTAAGGGAATACCAGTTGAGTTAATTGTGTACAGTATTTGGGAGGATTTACTGGGGTTGGTGGGAGGTCTAATGGATAGTTAGTGGGGCAGTTAGGGATATGTAGTGGCATTTTTGACTGGTTGGGGTATTTTCTGGAGTTTTGAGTGTTTTATCTGTAGTCTATATATATATACTGTAGGTTATTGAGATAGATGCTGGAATTTTAGTTGGGGTACTTACTCATGATTTGAGGGGTCTTATGTGTCTTTACAGGGTTAGTTGGGTTTTTTACAGTAGGTATACAGTATGAAGACATTAATGTATATTTATTGGCCTAGTATTTAATTAATTAATGAGTATCAGGATAAATCTGGGGTATTGTTGATATTTTTAAAGGAGGCCGATGGGCTGCCTTGTTTTCCCTTTATTTAAATTTCAGCAATTAAAATATTTTTAAAATGCATTTGAGTCCCACTGTGCTTTAAGTCAGACTGTGTGTGAGCGAGAGAGAGAGAGAGAGAGAGAGAGAGAGAGTTTCACAGCGTCTTCAAAAGCCGCATCTTTAAACAACAAAACACAATTTAAGAAAAGGCTCTTCGGATTCCTGCGATTTTCAGGGTATTAATCTTTCTTTTATACGCTCACATCCAGTCTGCCTCCTCCTTTTTCCTTTTCTTTTTCAAAAAAAAAAAGCCAGTCTTTTTAACGCTCCCATTTCTCTCCTTTCACGTCTCCTGTCTCCTCTCGCTGATTACTGACTGCTTTATAAAGTCGTCCGAAGTGAATTTTGCACCTTTTCTGCCATCGCCATGGCCACGGGGGAATTCACATCTTTTAAATGCAAATGCATGTGTGTGAGCGAGTGCGGCCAGTGTGTGGGACGGGGGAGGCCGTGAAGGGAGAGAGAGGACGTCCTTTCTCCCTGCGACTGACAGCAAAGGAACCCTTAAAGCGTGACAAAAGCTTGGCAACATCATTACATCCTCCTCTCTCTCTCTCTCCCTCTCTCGCTGTCTCACACGCACACACATACACACACACATACACACTCTCATACACTCACTTGGGGCACAGAGTCTGTCTCAGAGCAGGTCGGAAAGTTGCACTTGATGTTTGGACTGTTTGGCTTGTCTGGAAAAGAGGATGGACGAGGAGAGAGTGTGTGTCCAATCGGCCACAATCGGCCCGTTTTAGCGAGTGAAAACGTTCCGTAAGCATTAATGCCTTTCTTACTGGGAATGAGAGTGAAGGAAAACTAAGAGAGCGAGAGAGAGAGAGAGAGACAGACAGACAGACAAACAGAAAATATATATTTTTGCCAGTAGAGAAAAACATACAAAAAACAAATTTAACAAACGTATTAACAAAACTTCAGGGTGATGATTGTGGTATTGGTGTACAGGGGTAGTTTATTGGGGATTATTTAAAGGATTTACAAAGTAACTACTTTCTACAGTAGTTAAATATATTTCCTGTATAAGTTAGAAATGTTTACTGGTATGATAGAGTAGATAGAGTTTTGCAGTAGGATAGTAGGGTAGTTAGGGGTATTTACTGGGCAGTAAGGGCTCTGAGGGGTATTAACTAGGTTACTGGATAATAGGCAGTTTTTGAAGTACGAGGTGTCTCGTGGTATTTATTTGGGTTATTAACTGTGCCAGTGGAGTAGGCAAGGGTATTTGCTGGAGTGTCCAGGTGGACTGGAGTATTTTCTTTAGAGGTACTGTATGTGCTGAGGCAGGTATTATGGAATTGCGAGTAGTCATGGGTGCTTGGATACTGTGTATATGGGTATTAAATAGAGATTTGATGTGGGTAGGGGTATTTTGAAAAGGTATACATTTTGGTAATTAGGGACATTTATTAGGGTAGTTAGGTGTATTTACTCTGTATACCTTACACACTTTGAAAGAGTTATTACTTGGTTTGGCCAGGAAAAACATCACCCATCCTCACATTTCTCTCTCTCTCACTCTCACACACACTCTGGCAGCTTCCTGTCCTGACCTCGACTGCTTGGAGGTCAAGCTGCGTCCCATGAGGTCCATAAATGTGGAGTGCTGGCTTTTTTTCTCCAGTTAACAAAATAAAAGCACAAAATCTAAACAAACACATGCACACGCGCGCACACACATGCACAAGCACACATACGCGCACACACACATGCACGCACACACGCACGCACACACACACAAGATAAACACAGTGTACTGTACCCAACACACACACCATATACTGTACACGTAGTTACACACACAGTAACACACACAGTCCATGTTGTGGTCATGGATGATGATGATGTGTGTTGAATCAGTAGTGTGTCAAAGGTTTTAAAGTCCCTCACTTTCTAGCAGCAGGCAACACACACTTGACATGAGCAGACTATTTTAACTCTACTCTCTCAGTCTCTCTCTTTCTTTCTCACACATACACACACACATACACACACATACACACACACACAGACACACACATACACAAGAGCCAGTGTCCTCCGTGAGAGGTTTGTTTGCTCTTGTGTTTTCAGCTTTCACTTAAAACACAATGCGGTCGCGCGCTGCCTCTCCACTCTCCTCAGATGCAAAATAAACACCCTAAATTACCCAAAGAAATACCACAACCCTACTTCAAACTACCAGAGTGAGTACACCCGGTGGTTGCAGCAGTCCAGGAATTCCATTTTAATGTTCCGTTCTACCTGAATAAATACCTCTAACTACCTGCAAATACTACAACAGCCTTAATACACAGTAAATACCCGAACTAACTACCTACATTCCCTAGTAAATACCTTAAGCTATGCTCATACTCCAGTACCTACCCTTAAAATTCCTCTTAATTCCCAATTCACGAACCCTTTACTATTACTAATACACCTATAAATACTTCTACCTCAATAAATGACTCAATGGTAAATCTTAATAACCGGCCCAACCTTTGGTCAGTTATCAATTTCACCAAATTACCCAAATGCATAAACTCCCCAGGCCTCAAAACACAAACATGCAAAACGTCCACAATACCACAAACCTGATTGCCCTATAAATATTTTGATCACTCAGATACCCAAGTAAATGCCTCAACTGCCTAAATTCTTTGTTAAGTAGTACAAACAATCAGATCCCCCAGAACTCTAATTGCCCCAAAAATACCCCAAAAAATACCCCAGTGATCTACATATTCTGATAAAAATGATAAACCACTCCGATAGCACATTAACTACGCCACAACACTAAATAGACCCCAAAATGCCCAATGTCCAGTTCCAAACACCATCCACAAACTATACAAATAGCCCATCTACTCCAAAATCAACAACTAACAAATATTTCAGTCCACCTTAACACCAATAAATACTCCAACAAATACCCCAAACTACCTTGGTTCATCAGACAAAAACACATGCAATATACAGGCAAATACCTTAAAACCAAAATGAATGCACAAAATATTCCAAATATACCCAGAACTACAATAATACAACAGATAATACCTCAAACTACCTAAATATCCTAATACATACCCCAAACTACCTAAATATTTGAATGAATAAAGGCTGAACACATCCCAAATTACAGTACCTTGTTTCTTGGCCAATATTATAGCAAATGGGTCAAACTACTTTAATACCTAAGTGAATACATACATTCAAAAAGAATAAAACCCCAAACTACCCTAATAACTCAGATAATACCCCAAACTACCCTTACACCTTAAATAATACACCAAATACACCAAATTTCCCCAACAGCTCATACTAAAAAAAAAAAAAAAACACCCCAAACTACAACAATACCTTAGACTATACCCCAAACTTCCAATTTTTCCAAGGTAAATACCTCAAACTACCTCCACACCTGAATGATGACTTAATGAATACACAAATACTCCAAAAAATACCCCAGATTATCATAATACCTCCAATAATAACCCAAATATCAAATTCTTTACAACCTCTGGAGAGCTTGAAAGAGGTCAGTAACTGCTCCTTACACTTCTGTTGAGCTCGGTGTAAATTCTGTCACATATGTTAGCATTCCTTCCCCCCAAAAATTTTGTTAACATCTCGATACTGCCTTATTGCCGTTATTGAGTCATATTTTCAAGCGTCATTATCAGTTTTTATCGCCTCCTTAACTGTTCGGCAGCAATAGGCAGCCTAATAGACTAATGCTACTGAAGAGAATTAGGCAGTTAATGAAAAATTAACAAAATAATATTTTAAGGAAAATAGTGATGATTAGACAAAATTCAATGATATGATATGTCATATGTTATAGTCCAATTTACAATAAAACTATTTGAATCTAAAATATATGTCATTTTCATTTTTCATTTCTGTTCTTTTCAAAATAAAGTCTGATGACAAATATTACATTATGATGACAAAAATTATATTACCATATAAGTTTTGTTCCTAAAATAGGAAAAATAGGTTTGGTCATTTCATTTCATTCAAAACTTTATTTCATGAATATTAAAATCATTCTTTCCAAATTCTATGTACAATAAAAGCGCATACTAGTTTTATGAACATGTTATTCATATTTACAATAAGAAACACATTGTTAATCACAAAAGCGCAGTCACCGGCAGACGACTCTGTGCCACAACGCGTCTCCCCCAGATGTCCTGCAGTTGGTCAGAAGCTTTTCATCTGTAAGTCGACGACGTCTACTGCAGGGCTTCATCAAGTCAGTTCTCAAAGTGAAAGCATCATCACCAAGGATACAATGAGGCATGGGCTTGTCATCATTGGTCATGGGTTCTGGTGGAGGAAAGTTGATGGTACCATCCAATGTGCACTCCTTCAGCTCACGGTCATTAAATAGCTGGGGATCTGACATATGTTCGGCTTTTCCAATATCTATAGGTTGGCGCCTGTCCGTTAATGGGACTTTATAAATTGTTAGGTTGTGATTATATCGATGACACCTCAGTCATAGTTCGTAATAGTCGGTAGCATGTTGTAATTTCTATTCATGTTGGCAGCAATGGTACAGTTATACAGGACTCTGTATAACATCATTACATTTATTTACAATAATTTTTTTTATTTCCGACTTGCTATTGAAACATTGTCATGTCACTAACAATTTGTCACTGCCTTGTGACAGAATTCACTGTAGAGTCTTTTTCATGTACTTATGTAATCGTAACAGCTTGATGTGGGGTTGCTACGCTTGAAAAAAGTAGCTGGTTGTTACCGCATTATTGGTACAGCAACGACCTTGGAGCCGATTTCAGATCGGAAGACGTCAGGAGTAAATTTGGCTGAGTGGAACGGTGGTATTAGATATCCAAGCAGCTCAGACAATACCCCCAACAAGTCCAATAAACCCAACAAGTCAAATAAACACCTCAAACTACCTTCATACCTTAACGAAAACATGATGTAAATACACAAAAACTACCATTAAACCTACTAATACCCCAAACCTCCTCAGTACCCCTGACAATTCTTAGTAATTACCTTAAAATATCTCCATACCTGAATCCTCAAGTCCATAACCCCTAAAGCCCTCATTTACCAGTAAATATTTCTATATACCCATAACTATTCTTTCTTTCTTTCTGTCTGTCTGTCTGTCTGTGTATGTGAGGATGGAAGGAATTCTGGAGATTGGAAAATGGTGGGAGATTCTTTGAATTTTTGTAGGCGGCACTTGGGGACGTCGCGGCCTGGCAAACTGAAATTTGACTGGATCCAGACACACATAGATATACACACAGACACACACACAGACACACACGATAAAGCCCACAAAGACGAACATGAGCATGTAATGAAGTCACAGAATGTGGGAAAGTCAAAGTGCACCTTCAGCAAAAGAGAGAGACAGATCCTCTTTTTGGATGTCAAAGATTTTGTCTCCCTCTGTCTTTTATATCAACCTGCTGAACACCTCATATGGACAGAGAGAGGATGAGAGAGAGTGCGTGTGTGTGTGTGTGTGAGAGAGAGAGAGAGAGAGAGAGAGCAGAAATGAAGTTTGTAAAGGGATGACAGAAGTACAGATAGAAAATGTTGGAAAACAAGGCAAGGACAAATGGGAGACTGAAAAGGAACAGAGAGGGAAAACAGATGGACAGAAGAAAAGGGGTGGAAGTTAAAATACAGAGGGAGAAAAGAAAAGATGAATAAAAAGGAGAGACAAGAACAGCGATGGAGAGAGAAAGACAGACATATAATTCCTGACCTTCATTACTTCATAGTGATGCAATGTGCTTTAGTATACACACACACATATATCCACACACACGCAAAGTGAGGAGCATGCTCACTAATGGCCCAGGACATTTTTGAGTTCCTGAGAAATTAACATGTTAAATATATGATGTCAATGTGTGTGTGTGTGTGTGTGTGTGTGTGTGTGTGTGTGTGTGTGTGTGTGTGTGTGTGTGTGTGTGTGTGTGTGTGTGTGTGTGTGTGTGTGTGTGTGTGTGTGTGTGTGTGTGTGAGTGTGCGCGCACGTGTGCGTGTGGTTTGGGTTCTGCTGTATGTCTGGACTTGAGAGAGTGTGTTTGTGTGTAATGGAAACCATGCCAGGTTAAAGTGGACTGGGTCAGCGTCTTTGTGCCTGTACTAAAACACACGCACACACACACACGCACTTCAGAGAGTACACGTGGGTGGTGGCGATCAGTAGCGGTCCCATCTGGACGAAGATAGCGAACACACATGCACACACACATGCAGTTCGAGCAGTGCTTTGTGTGTAAAGACTTTTATGGTAATTACACAAGCACTGATCCCGCCCCTCTGCAGCTATTCTTATGGAGCCTTTGAACTTGGCCTCTCTGTAATGTGATTGGCTGAAAGAGAAATGATTGACATGTATCAGAAACATTGCTTCCTTTCTTATCTTCATGAAGTAAAAGCAGGTCGAAGTAACGTGTGTGTGCGGGTGTGTGTGTGTGTGTGTGTGTGTGTGTGTGTGTGTGGTTGTGTTTTAAATAATGCAGTCGTACTTTGAAGTGTCTGGATTATGTCTGATCACAGGTCTTAACCCAGGTGAACCCAATCGTCCCTTATAGAGAGACAGACAGATAGACACAGAGAGTGAGACAGATAGAGACAGAGTGAGACAGATAGAGACAGAGAGTGAGACAGATAGAGACAGAGTGATACAGATAGAGACAGATAGTGAGACAGAGACAGAGAGTGAGACAGATAG
>QMIH01000029.1:412161-467765 GCA_003987875.1 Clarias batrachus | reverse complement strand
TCTGACTGTCTATCTGTCTGTCTGTCCGAGTGTCTGTCTGACTGTCTGTCTGCTCCATCACAGGATGGACAGAAAGAGGGAATCTATCTTCTGAAGGAAAAAAACACTACAGTGTGTGTGTCTGTGTAGAATAAAAAAAAGAGAAAAATATAAAGATGAACAAAGAGATGTGAAAAGTAAAAAAAAGTTGAGAGAAGCAAGAGGGAGAGAGAGCGCTAATGGCTTTTACATCTGTTAACAAATTAATTACTGAGGTGTCAGTGCTACCTCTACCTCATCAATCTACTGTATCTAGTGTGTGTGTTTCTGTTTAGATGAAATCCATACATTATTCGGTGTATTTAAATTTTTTTTTTTTTTTAAACACAGCTGTCCCATTTCATCCGCCTTTTCCCCTCAAGACGAGCAGAGACTCATTAATTGTGGAACTTAAATGCCGTCCGCCCTGACACAAAGCAAATCGGCAGGGGGCAAATACTTTTTCACAACACAGCAGAGTGTATACCAATTTTACACATGTTACGTTTGCAGCTTCTTAAAATTCTGTATCAATTAGTCAGTTGGCAAACCGGGATGTGAGACAGCAGCAGCAGCAGTCATACTGACCGTGCAGACAAGCCGTGTAATGGGACAAACACTCCGTGAACGAGGGATGAGCGAGACTGAGAAACAGCACAAGAGAGAAGACATAAAAGTCTGTATATAACTGATTCTTGTCATCTAGGCTTGTGTGTTTGTGTGTGTTTATACAGTATGTCTCTCTCTTAGGCAAGTGTCAGAGTGGGTGTGTTTGACACAAAGATAAAACACGTGTTAGTGTGAGGTGTGTGTGACACGCCATTACACGCTGTTTTCGTTTCTACAGTATGTTTGTAACTGTTTAATGCGCGTGTTTGTGTGGACAAGCGGCTCCTCTACGCGGGTGTGTGTGTGTCTGTGCATCTTGTGTATGGAATGAGCATTCATGGTGTGTTCCAATTTCCGATAAACACCTAATACGTAAGTGTTTCAAGTCATGAGGGCGTTGTTGCTAGGCAACCGTGAGGCTAATAATGCAGGGGCTAACAACGTATCTTCTGTAGCTAGCAATACAGAGCCGTTTCATTACTTAAACAGAACAAATAAAGTCACAGTGAAAGTAAGAACATGACAGATCCTTTCCAAAGGTCAACATTTACCTCAGATGTGGGGGGGAAATAGAACAAAATGAATTTTTGTGTTGCCGGCACGGTGGCTTAGTGGTTAGCGCTGTCGCCCTGCATCTCCAGGATCCGGGTCCCATTACTGGCCAGGTTCGATTCTCGCCTCTATGTGCATGGAGTTTGCATGTTTTAACCGTGCTTGGAGGGTTTCCTCTGGGTACTCCGGTTTCCTCCCACAGTCCAAAGACTTTGGCGTTCACAAATTGCCTGTTTGAATGAGTGTGTGTATTTGTGTGTGTGCCCTGTGAGAGCTTGGTGCCTCGTTCATGGTGTACCCTTCCTTGTGTCCTAAGTCTCCTAGGATAGGTTCCAGGCCCCAGAGACCCAGTATACAAAGTTTTTTTTTTTTTTTTTGGAAACGGACCAAATAAAAACATACCGGATCCTGTCAGGTGGTCAACATTTACCTAGATGTCAAGATGTGGTGATAAATTATAGAAAAAAATGTATGTTTATGGCCAAAATTTCTGCACTTTCCACTGTTCACGTTTAAAAATAGTGTTACATTTATAACGTCAGTAAGTTGGAGTCATGTGAAATCTTTTCAGAAACTTTAAAGAGTACATACAATACATTGTGTGTGTACTGTATGTGTGTGTGTGTGTGTGTGTGTGTGTGTACGTGAGTTTATGAAAGCTTATGTGTGTGTGAGACATGGAGGGGTAGAATGGTGGCTTAGGTGATGATTGGTTCTGTCTCGCAGTGGATCAAGTGAGTGATACTGTGAGTTGTGTGTGTGTGTGTGTGTGTGTGTGTGTGTGTGTGTGTGTGTGTGTGTATGTGTGTGTCTGTATGCGCTCAGTACGAACTCTGAAACGTTCAACCTATGTTGAGTGATGACATACAGACGAAGAAAAAGACACACTACTCCTCCATCTCTGGCTTTCTCACACTCGTTTCTTTTCTGGTTTTGCCTCACTGTCTCTCAGAGCTTTCTTTCTTTCTTTCTTTCTTTCCTTCTTTCTTTTGTTCTGTATACCCTGTTATCCTTATATGCCTCTCTCTTCTTTCCTCTCTTTTTTCCTCTCAGTAAAGGATCTGAAGTAAAACTGTGGTTATCTCGTATCATATGGATATGGATCTAAACTTCCATCTTAGTCACACTGTCCTCGTCTTTCGTTTCTCTTGCTCTCTCTGTAAGTTGTTTATCATGCTTCTTTCTCGGCTCTTTGTGTTCGCCAATCTGCGAACATCGCAAAGTCAACATGTTTTTGCGTCTCCTGTAAACGAACGCTTCCCTCTGACCACTTCAGCCCAAACAGCACTTCCACACTCCAGCGCTGTTTACATTATGGCGTAAATGTTGTATTGTGTGTGCGTGTGTGTGTGTGTGTGTGTGTGTGTGTGTTTTTACATTGTGTTTGTGTTGATGTGAATGCTGAGATTTGATCTGTGTACATTACAGGCACTTTCTCTGTCTGACATATTGACTTAGCAGTGTGCTCGAGAGAGCCAAAGAGAGTGTGGCTATAGATAGTAGTGGATGAAAATTGGATAGAAGACAAAATAATAATAATAAAAAAAATAAAATAAAAAAAAAACGTCCATGAACAATTCATCATTGATATTTTCATCCATTTTGCTGTCCACATGTCTTCACACAGAACTAAAGATCTTTCATAGACAGCTAACCATGCGCTACCTTCTTCATCTAAGGTAGGGACAGAAAGCCTCTCTAAAACAGAATCATCTAACCCTGCCCCCACAGTGTAGACATCACATAGTGCTTTCCCCTTAGTACTGTTTCCTATCTGCTGCCCCACCTCCCTTATACAATGAACAGCTTGCAAATAAGACATAAACAGGAACATTCCAGAAGTTATGAGTTGCTCTCAGAAGCACTTTAGCGTACTGGCTATGAAATTACACTTCCTGTCAGAATGGTCCACATTACCTAGCTAGCTTTAACCAGATATGCTACAGTTTTGGGGGGGGGATTCTTGGAAGCACTTTTTTCTAGGTAAGTGAGTGTGGTGGTGAATCCAGAGCCTACCCTGGAGACACTGGGTGGACCCCTAAATGTCCATTGAAGGACACCAAGTACACGCATTTACAGCCTGCTGGCGATAGTTTCCGAGAACACTTTACATTTTGATCAGTGAGAATGCAATCGTTCCAGAGTTTGGAACTGTCTGTTTGAAGAGATACACAATACAGTATATTCGGGCTCAGATTAATTTAGATATGGAAGCCAACTCTACCTGTGCATGTAAGTAGATGGCTGTTAGGATGCAACATCATCTTGCGAAATCTATATGTATGCATGGCACGCGCCAATCTCATCCACTGACCTACATAGCCACAGCTGATAAAGTAGAAAGGCATGCAAGAGCGTTGGTCTTTGCGTTTTTGTCCGAAATATTAATAATATTAGGCATAATGCGAAAGTTGACTTCCTTGTTCTCTTCTAATCTTGTGTTTAATGGCGGCATTCTGTCACTTCTGTATTCTGTATCGGAGGGTGTAAATACGCAAGTGTACCCAAGTATGGAGAAAAAAAAAAACTAATGTGAACGCTTCCCAGGAGGGGGAACAATCATTCCTCGGCACGGTACAAATGAATAGCGCCTGGTGTTTGCCCGTAGAGTCTCCGATCCAACTGGAATCCTGAGAGCCTGAAGGAAACCACTGCAGACATGCAAAACTCCAAGGCAGAACTCAGGAAAGAACTTCAGGAAAGTACCCTGGAGCTATTAGGCAGGAAGGGGCTAACAAATTGTAACTCAGTTTTTAAAATCGTAAACATTAACATCTGATGAACAGCCAGGCCTTTACCATCTGTGAATACCATCCATGTCCAAAAGAAAGACATTCTCTTTGTTCATTTCAGCCTGGTTGCTTTTAACCATCATCACTAAGAGCTTCAGAATTGATCCAATTGAGGTGCCAAAAAGGAAACAATAAGAACAGAAGACACTCAGCATTTCTCTCCATTTGACAATAGCACCGAACAACGGAGTCATTCATCTTGCACTTATCCCTCTCTTTACGCCCGTCTCGAAGGAGGAGGAGAGTGAGTAAGACACAAAAATAAGTTGTCAGAGCTGGCATTACAGCTTCCCTAACTAATGACCTGGCAAGGTCACAACCTCTGGGACTTCCAGTCCGTCACCTCTCAGCAGGATAAATCATCACCTTTTCACCTTAAATCTGACCCTGAGGCAAGAAAGAGAAAATGAGGAAGTAAGAGTTAAAAAGACAGCTAGTGTGTCTGTGACAGACTACTCTGTATTTGTTTGGATATAATCTATACTGCTACGCCAGTCTAATTGTGTTATGCTACAGTGATATACACATTATTCTATGGACTGGTACATCATTTGACCTAAACAGGTGAAACGTTTTGGTTTCTACATTGGCCGTTCAGACTTTACTTATACAAATCCCCTGCTATGCTTTTGACTAGTGCTTGGATACCATGGAGGGATAAAGTTCTCTCAGTATGCCGGAGCCATGATCGTATTGGCTGGATACGTCTGAAATGCTAGCCTCCCAGGGACAATTTTTAATGGCTTGGATCGAGGTCAAGACTGGCAATAACTCCCACCAAGTTCCTGTAATGTTCAAGTGGTGTTGTTGAATGATTGGTTGAACAGTTCCAACAGATGCTCTTCTAAAACTTGGGGACAAATTTGTCGATTTTCAAGGATCAGGCATTCCATTTTCCATTCCAAGTCCCCGGTTGACTTGTACACTCCGTGTAAATTGTTTGAGTAAACTACTGAAAGCAGCCCTCTAAACAAGTCAGCTTTAGGGACTATATTAGTAGCCTCACATTAACTGTACAATTAAACCTCTTTATGTATACATAAAGAGACTGCAGTGCCAAACTTAATACTCTAATAACCCAAGTATCTATGTGAGTGTATCTCGGTGCCGTTTCTGGTCTCCTTTGTGATGGGTTTATGAGCAGCGATCATTCGCATTCAGTAGTGCTCTCACCATTCAGACCAAATGCTCCTCCGCTATTGAGTTCTACTGAAGCGTACATTTACGAATACACCCAGCCTGAGAGAGTTGGTGAGGGAGGGTGGGAGAGGAAACAAGAGAACATTACACCCGGTCTGACAGAGAACACTATACTCAGCCTGGGAGAGACAGAGACGGAGCTTCTAAAGTGAACGTGACTCAAATTGCATCACAAAGAAGAGCTTTTTTTTTCTGAAGCGGTTGGTTTTAGTTGTTGAATACAATTAAAGTGAAACAAACCAGCAATCATGAAGTGGCAAGCGTTAGGTAATCTAAGCGCTGGTTTTGCTAATCATTGTCTTAAGATCTAAATCCCGTAATCCATTTGTAGAACAACACGAAGACTGGAGATCTGCGGAGATCACAGCCCGCAGTTACCACACATAATACCTCAGTCTCTACTCATATATCATGAGCTAGTTGCTCAAATTATGAAGAAAAAAAAAAAAGAACTTTTGAAGAAAGTGTCACACATACATGACAAATTATGTTGTCTGGCATTAAAAGAGGAATGTTATGCTTTTCGTGCAAGCACAGTATTAGTCATTTCTTTGTTAGAAGATTTAGCCCTTCAAGTAATATCTTTATACAATATGTTGGAAGTAATTTTTCAAGTGTTACTCCCCTAGTTTTGGACTTTCTGTAATGTGCTTTGGAGCAGTTTTAGACACTTAACTAATGTTTTTTAATTTGGACTTCTTAATTGTTGGACCTTGAAGCATTAGGCCTTTCAATATCCTTCATTTGTTGGACCATCAAGCTGTGGAAGCTTCAAATGTTATTTCCTTGTATTTTAGTTCTTCCATTGTTTGACGTTAAAGTGTTGACTGTGTCAGAATTTTCAAGCCTGCATCTTCCATTGCTATTTATTTTCTAGAGCTTGAACTTCAAGTGTTCAATCTTCAAGTGTTGGATCCAGAAAATGTGGTAGTCCTTCCAGTGTTAGACCTTCAAGTGTTCTCTTTGAAAGGTTTAGAATTTCCAGTTCTAGGTTGTGTGTCAGAACTTCCAAGCCTGGATCTTACAGTATTATTTATCTTTTATATGTTTGACCTTCAATCTTTGATTTTGGACCTAAAAATATGGTGATCCAACAATGAAAGATGTCTTTTAATTTGGACTCTCTATTTGTTGGACCTTGAAACGTTAGGCCTTCCAGCATCCATCACTTGTTGGACTGTCAACTGTTGTAGCTTCAGATGTTAGTTCTTTCTATTTTAGTTCTTCCGTTGTTTGACATTAAAATGTTGACTGTGTCAGAATTTCCAAGCCTGCATCTTCCAGTGCTATTTATCTTTCAAGAGAACTTCAAATGTTCAATCTTCCAATGTCGGACCCAAAAATGTGGTAGTACTTTCAGTGTTAGACCTTCAAGTTTTTCCCTTGAAAATGTTACAATTTCCAGTTCTAGGTTGTGTCAGAACTTCCAAGCCTGCATCGTCCAGTATTATTTGTCTTTTAGGTGTTTGACCTTCGATCTTTCAATGTTGCTCCCTAAAATAAGGTGGTCCAACACTGAAAGATGTTCTCAACCTTCCAATATTGCATCTTCCAATGTTATTCTTCCTTCAACTATTAAATCTTGGACCCGTATTTGTTGTCCTTCCAGAGTTAGAACAAGTGTTTTCTTTTAAAGTGTTAGGTGGTGTGTCAGAACTTCCAAGCCGGCTTCTTTGTGTTACTTATACATTTCAAGGGTTTGACCTCTAAGTGTTGGACCTTCAAATATGTTCTAAACCTTCCAGTACTGCATCTTACAGTGTTAGTCTTTCTTCAAAATATTAGATCTTATATTATTAGATCTCTTCTAGTCTCTTCTAGTGTTGCAATGTCAAGTGTAAGACATGAGCATTGGACCTTGAAAACTTGTGGAATGTCCATTACTGGACCTTCAAGTATTGATGCTTCAAGTGTAAAATTTTTCCAGTTATAGGCTTTTCAAGTGCTAAATCCTCCAGTACCATGTTTTGCAATTATAATTTTCATAGAGGAGTTTGAGCTACAAGTGCTAGATCTCCAAGTGTTGAAAGCTCAAGTGTTAGACCCTGTAGTCCTTTCAGTGTTCCTGTTTTACCAGACATTCATGTACTGTTTTTTTTTTTTTTACGATTTTGCACAGTTGCGCAAGTTTTAGATCTTCAACTGTTAATTTTGGTCCTTTCATTCTTCCAATGTTGGCACTTCTCAGGATCTTCTAATGATAGATTCTAATGATGATAGATAATAAAATACTGGAGCTTTAAATGTTGACTCTTCCAGTGAGTCCATCTATTTAATTTGAAATTATATATAATTGCATTCCATTTAGATATTCGAAGGTTTGCAGCTTTTCGAACTGCTCACTCTCGCATAGTTGGGGACAGCGTAACACACTTTCTACTCCTTCTGCTTGAGTAAGCTCACAGACAGCCCTGATTGGCTGTAGAGCCATGATTAATGGCACTGAGTACCTCTCATCCCTCCCCTCTGAGAGAGCTCGGCCAATCAGCTCTCTCTAGACCTCCGGCTGCGAGAGGTTACAACATCACCTGGGAATCAAACTGATTGTGATCTCCGGATGATAGGGCGAGCACGTTACCACTGTGCCACTCGGAGGCCTGTAGTCTCTCATGTGTTTGTCTACTGTCAATCACATCACTGCTATGCCAGAGTTGGTTGTTCCAGTGATGGGAATTGCGGTTTCTGTTTCAGTGGCAGCAGCTTACCCGGTGTTAATCGTATTATTCCTGCAAGCAGTAATCCTTTTAATCTTGCCAGTCTTGGTTGTGCCAGAAGTTGTGAAGGTAGCGTTTTCTGTGCCAAACGGACAAGCATGAAATCTCTCAATTATGTACGAAGTCTTCTGACGATACACACACTTTATTAAGACAGACATTATCAGATAAACACACTTTCCTATATCGTTCCTCATACTATCACACTCTGGCACACAGTCCCAAACTTATGCATGATGATTGATTCCTTGGAGCATTTTTTTTTATGCTTTCTACGAAGGTCAGGGTATAATATATTTTTTCCTCCATTTGGGTTTGTATTTGACATAAGTTTGGATCAGTTCTGGACCACATCATAAATTTGGATAAGGTTGGAACAGAGCAGAGTTCCAACTGCTGAAGGAAACAAGGTATTCACGAAAGCGTCCTAAATCGCAATGTGTTTTCGCTATCTCTTGTGCTGTTCCTCAATTTTTATCAGTCACGTCACATGTTTTTTTTTTGTTTTTTTTTGTCTTGTAAAGACTCTGTAAGATGCAGTATGTTTTTGTTTAATCATACATAAACGTATCCGTTTTGGGCTTGTCTTGAATTTCACATGCGCTTTTTACATCGGATCACGGGGTCCCAGAACGCTTCAGGAAACAAGCGGACGTGAAAGCATCCCAAATTGCAGTGTTGTGTTTTCGCTATTTCTTTTCCTATTATTCATATAGGCTTCCAGTCACTTCCTCTGTCTGTCTTTAACAATTTCTTTCCCCATCTCTCTTTCTTGCCTTCTTTTTTCCTCCACGAATGGCCTCAGTAAGGGGAACAGGTCTGTTATAGCTGTGCTCTTTGGCAGAAATATGCTTTATGCCACCTCATGTTAAACGCATTAGCGTTTCTACTCCGCTCTACTCGGGCCTGCAGCCCGCCAGACGCTTCCTGCTCCTCTCCAAACGACACACGCAGATGGAGAAAGCTTGAAAGAAAGAGCAAGAGCTAACAGCAAGGGAGGGGTGATTCTATGGATCAGGGATTACCAAGTGGAGTTTTATGATTTGAAGCAATGTTTTAACGCAAATCTGTTCCTTTTGTGCTCCGTGAAGATTTGATAGAAACTTGCGGCATTCGTTTCGTTTTTTTCTTTTTACAGATTCTGGTTTGGCGCCGACTTCCATGAAACGATCCAAAGGTTAATGCAGAAGCTAATGCTAGCTGCTGACGTTTCTTGAGTGTTGCACGAGCACTGGGAGAAGGTTTAGTGTTTGCTAAGAGCAGTGGCGTTCTAGCAAACTCTAAAACTGGCTTTACTTGTGTTTTGTGGTCGGAATGTTGGCGCGAGAGATCACGGCAAAGAGGAATTAAAAAAAAAAAGTATGTGTCTGTGTGTAAAGACAGTGTTGTAAGCTAGCGTTTAGATGTTTATGGTGTGAAACGAGAAGTTTGTAATTTCACTCTGCTGGGTTTTGGTTCGGTCTGCTTCGGCATGCGTGTGTGCTCGTGTGTGTGTGTGTGTGTGTGTGTGTGTGTGTGTGTGTGTGTGTGTGTGTGTGTGCGAATGCGAACCATTGTGTCCTGTTTAATCTCCATCCCAGACCCTTTAACTGTCAGGGAGTTCTGGGAGCCGCTGTGCACAAAAATTAGCGATTATGTACCGACTGCTGAGGCCTTATTCACGTACACACACATTCTATCTCAGCTAGTCGCGCTCACTCATTCTCACAGTCGGTCTCTCTCTCTCTCACACACACATTTATTGTGTCTTATTGTCACTGTTTTGGGCTTTTCTCATTGAGGCACTCAGCAGGGGGTGTAATGGGAGGGGTTCACACACACACACACACACACACACACACACACACACACACACACACACATGCACACACAATTTCAGCCCTGTTTAGACTTTTAATCATGCGCGCACACACACACACACACACACACACACACACTAGAAAAGGAAGCATATTAATGCCTATACAATTCTCAGGTAGAGAGGAAATAAATGTTTCGATATTAGACAAATTAGACTTGATTCTTTTAAGGAATATCATCTAAAATCCAGTGTTTTTGACGACATTTAATCACTTTAATCAACGTAATTAACCTCACACCACAACTAAGCTGCTTAAACACATTTCAGCTATTCTTAAACAAAGTTGCGCAAAATTAATTAGTGAGACTTTACATTGAACATTGTTGAACCCCCAATCCCAGTCCTGAGATTGTAAACATTTTTATGTTAACTTCTCCTTTATGGAAAATTCATGTATACTACAGTATGTGCATAATAAAACAAGGACTGTTAAAATTACACAATTTTCTCAAAGAAATTAAAACACCTTACTAGATGGACCTTACTCCTCTGAAACTGAGGCAAACGCTTCCAACCGTTGCCATTTACAGGGGATAAAGAATCAAAATCGCCAAGTTCAAACAGCCACTTTCCCCTTCCCCCCATATCATATCATATCATAAGGATGAATTGGTGGCACCTCTAGGTCCTGGGTTCAATTCGCGTGTCGGGTCTGTGTGCATGGTGTTCTTCTCATGCTTGGTGGGTTTCCTCTGGGTACTCCCGTGTGCTTGGTGGGTTTCCTCTGGGTACTCCCGTGTGCTTGGTGGGTTTCCTCCCACAGTCTACAGACATGCAGATTAGGCTGTCTGGCGTTCCCAAATTGCAGTGAACGTGCGTGTGAATGTTGACCAGAGGTCCTACCACGGTCATACAATTGGGAATAAATACAATGGTCAGCATTGGTCTCCACAGTCGCTAGTTTTACTACAGAGGTTTCTAGATGGATGGATGAATTAAAATGATTAACTGTTTTAAATCATGATCAAGTAGTTCTCAATTCAGTGCAATTTGACAAGTAAAGAATTGCACCCAGCCACGCCCCTACCACCACCATGCATCCAAATTGTCAACGAACAAATAGGACTATGGGAGGCGACAAGAGTGAGAGTGGAAGACCAATCAACAATTTTAACTTGCTGAGTGTGCACATTTTCAAATAAAAAGTTAATGAAAAGGAGAGGAACCGTACCCTATGATGTACACTTTTCCCTCCTCCGAATGGAGTCCACCTTGTTTCTAACACAATTATTTACTACATCATTAAAGTAATGCATGCACTCTCTCTCTCTCTCTATTTGTCTCACTGCCTCATCTGGGTCTTATAGGGATGTGTGTGTGTGAGTGTGTGTGTGCATGTGCGCAAATACCCTTAGTGTCTCCTTTTTTACTGATCCTGGCAGGTCTCCACGCCCCCTGTGGAGCTCGTTTCCACCCTGAGAAATTTCCAATGTGCTCCATGCAGAGTTTGTGAGTTTGTGTGTGTGTGTGTGTGTGTGTGTGTGAGGAGGAGGAATCTGTGCTTAGACTCCTAGCATAATGACTTGCATAGACCAAAGAGAATAAAAAATAGAGCAGGGTAGTAAGATAAAAAAGAGGAATGAGAAAGAGATGGTAATTTAAAGATGGTCTTTGTGTATATACACACATACAAAAACACACACACACACACACGCACACACGCACACACGCACACACACACACACACACACACACAGCCTGCCATCTGGAGTTAGATAGATTAGATCTGCCAACAACTCCCATGTAAACCCTAACACACTCGACATTTTTCCATCTTGTCCTGATTCTTGTTCTTGTTCGCGTTCTGGTCCATCGTCTTCTTCTTCTTCTTCTTCTTCTTCTTCTGATCGACGTTCATTTAAAATTCCAAATATAATTCTAGTTCTGTCCAAGATCCCCATTAGTTGCAAGTTTGACGGATATGCAGCGATCATCAGCATCATCACAGCCAGCAACTGACCTGATTAGATTTTGGAACTGATCCAAACATAAAGGTCAAGGTCACAGCCGGGTCAAATGTCAGAAATAGTTTTTCCTTTAATAGTTTCCTTCCTGCTTGCAGTTCGATTTAAGGGAATACCTGGTAAACAAATTAGTAGCAAGAAGCACTTTCTCAAGTAGTTCTTTCATTTTTGGTCCTTTTTGTTTTCCTACAGATTTTTGCCTGATCTTGAACTTAAATCTGGATCTTCTTGAACTCTTGATTTTATTGAACTATGTCAATTCTGTTTCTTGTCAAGACTTCTCATTCTGGATCTGTTTCCGCTTTCAGATTTTTTCCTTTCTTTCTTTCGTTTGCTTTTTCTGGTTCTGGCTTTTGTACTGATTCATTCTTTTCTTCTTTTTATTTTTTTGTTCAGGTCCATGATTTGTTTCTTCTTCTGCGTCAACATTTTGCTGAGGTTTTTTCTCCGTTAAATTCTAGTTTTACTCTGGTTCTTTTTTAAGTGCTGTTTTTTTTTAAGGAGTAGTGGTGGTAGTTACTGACCAGAAGGTTGGGGGTTCAAGCCCCAAAACTGCCTAGCTACCACTCTATCTGTTCCAGGGGGCGCTGTATCCTGGCTGACCCTGTGCTCTTATCCCAGCTTCCTACAGTAAGGAAAAAAAAATTAATTGGGTGGGATAGATTGGCACCCAGTCCAGGGCGTACTGGACCCCTCCTCATGACCTAAGTCTCCTGGCATAGGTTCCAGGCTTGTATACAGGATAAGCGGTTTAGAAGATGATTGAATTAATTCTATGACATTTTTTTTGTTGTTGTTTTTTGGTAGAATTTTATCTACGCTTAATCTATTTCACCTTTTGAGGCATTTATTTTTTGAGTCTGTTTTTTTCTTGTTCTTAGTCAAGTTCACTTTTATTCCTGCATTCAATTTCATTTCTTATTCTGGTTCTGGTTCTTGTCCAGAATCCGTTTGCAGTTTTGGTTATATTCTGATTTGTTCTCGTATAAATCTAGGAGGTTTATTCTGTTTTTTAATTAATGTCTGTTTCAAGTTTCAGTTGTTCGTCTGCTTTAGCTTTTGACTAAAGTTAGTTTTTTTAATTCGAGATTATTATTCTATTATTATTATTATTACTATTCTTGATTTCAGGGTCTGTTTCTAGGTCCTGTTTCTCTGATTCTTGTTTGTTCTCACTCTGATTAGTGTTTGTATATTTAGGTTTTGGTTCTTGAACTTGTTTAATCCTGGCTCAGCTTCTTCTTTTTTTCCTGGTTATAGCTCTGATCTTGCTCTTCGCTTCTGCATCCTTAATTTATGATTTGGTTCATGTTTTAGTTTTTTACCCTTTTGGGAATTATGAATATTTCCTTGTGCTAATTTTTGTTTGGTTTCTTTTATCATTTACTTTAACCGTTTTTTTTTTTTTTGTGTGTGTGAGAGAGATACACACACACACACACACAAAGTGTAAGAGAGGGTAGTTGTGTTGATGGTCAGATAGTGTTCAGGTATGTGTAAGCTAAGTACATTAGTTTAACACACACGCACAGACACAGACAGACACACACACACAGGCACAAAGAGACACAGACACTATTTACGGTAGCTTTATGTGTGTCAGGTCAAAGTTCACAGCTTTGCCCAGGTGAAACACATCACTTTTCGTGAAGGGAGGATCCGATTTCTGTGCTCCTGCAGCTCTTTAACGCTGACTGAGTGTATAATTCAGCATGACTATCAATGATTCAGGACTCACACCCTCTCACACACACCCTTCTCTCTTTCTCTCTCTCTCTCTCTCTCTCTGCTGCACATCCACACTTTACCTCTCCTTCCCTCTCGCACATTCCTGTCCTTTCCGACTTCCCTCTTTCTTTTTTAACACTACAGTCTTTGATCTCCTAATCCTAAGGGATTCTGGGCAAATCTGCGGCTGTAATTATTTATCACGACTACATCTCGCTCCTAATTATTCGCATAACCAGAAAAGAAGGGAAGCAACAATATTTACACATCAAAGAAAAATGAGAGACAGATTTTTTTTTTAGCTTGCTGACCTTATTAATAATATCATTAATATTTATATACACCAAAGCACTGCGGAATGAGTCTCAATACGATCTCTTGGTCAAATGGTGCGTATTTATTTATCTATATAGTTAGTTAGTTATTTGCAGCTCTGATAGCAGTTCCCTGAACAGATTTTCAAAAGCGTATTTGTTTGGAGGCACCACACTGACTCCAAAATCCTCCAAAATGTTTTGAAATGATTTTTTATTATTATAATTGTTTCAATTTGAGATGGTAACGGTGCAGTTCCTCTACAATCCTACAGGTGGTGCAAGCTAAACTATTCATGTTTTCCTGGCACCACAGTGTCTTGTCATTTGTTTAAAATTCTAATGAAAATATGAAAATAAAAGTACAGTGATACCTCAGCATATAAATTTAATTTGTTCCGGAGGAGTTCTTAAGTAAAATATACAAACATTTTGTATTGCAAAACCTATTCTCCCAAAGGAAATAATGTAAATGCAGATAATCCGTTCCAGCCACCAAAAATATTACCAATAGGACACTGTAATCATATTTTGTATAGAAAAACCATTAAAATTTTTAGAAAATAGCTGACATTAGACATTAAATCTTATTTATCTTTCATTCATGATTCCGCTTGGCACCGGCTGCTTTAAAAAACGAAACTGAAAATGGCTTTCTTTTCTTCTTGCTACTTTGTTTGCTAACATTCTTGGGATCCATGGTGCTATGTCTTCTCTAAATCTTGCACAAAATGCAAAAGATGTTTGGCTTATTTGAATGGCTCTCGGATGTACATCGAACCTGAAGTACGCGTGATGGTCTCTGTCGCTCATATGTCGAAAATGCTTCATATGCCGTGGCAAATTTCTTGCAAAATGTTCTTTTTTAAGTCGAAAATTTGAAAGATGTTCATATGCCAAGGTACCACTGTAATTATAAAATCATGATACTCACAGAAACACACTAAAATTTGAATCGCCATCTACTGATAATAATAATGCGTATTGGCTAATACCCATCCCAAGTATTTGTACAAAGTTTTTTGTAAGTAAGTTTTTTTTTTTTTGGAAAGGTGTCTAGAGTGTCAGTCATTTGTAATGATCAGAATTTAAACTGCTCCTTTTCCATTTCATTTTTTGAATCCAAGTCACAGTAGTTGTCTTGTCAAAGCCATTGTGATCGTTGGTCTTAAAATAATACTGTTAAGGCTAATGGATATTAGCATGGCTGACTTCAAATTAAATTAAGTTAAATGTTGTAGAATAAATTAAAGAAATGGGAACAAATGTTTTTCTGCGACAGGATGCAAAGTGACTAAAGATACACTTTCAAAATTGCTTGTTTATGTAACAACCTCAGCAGCACCCTCATTTCCCCTCTAGTCTGTTCAAATCACTCATTCAACATCACCAGTATACAGTGGAACCTTGGATTACAAGCATAATTCGTTCCGGAAGTGGGCTCGTATTCCAAAACACTCGTAAACCAAATCATCATTTCCCATAAGAAATAATGAAAACTCCAATTATTCGTTCCACCGCCCCAAAAAAATAAATACATAAAAATAATTAATACAATCTATAAAATGAAAATAAAACAAATTAATCTGCACTTTACCTTTAAAAAAAGTACAAATAAATCCTGACAGATAAGTGATTCCGTTGGTGCGCGCAAGCGCCGTTTGTGTGTGTGTGTGTGTGTGTGTGTGTGTGTGTGTGTGTGTGTGTGTAATTAGCCCCTTCCCTCGTTTTGAGGCGAGAGAGTGCCGCTCGGTGTCAAAATAAGAGTTGCATGTACTTGATACTTGGCGCTCATAAACTAATACTTTCTCAGTTTCCAAATAAAAATGTATTAAACTCGTAAACCACGTTACTTACAATCCGAGGTTCCACTGTACTAATCACCAGCCTGATCATCTGTCATCATCTGCACACCTGTTTCCCACTGGTTCATGACTCAAGTTAGACGTATTTTTATGCTTGAATGATTCAGAAGTCACTGTGTGTGTGTTGACAAATAAAAAGCATTCCCCTGAAACTTGACAGGTACAGGGACTGGAACGAAAATGAGAGCAAAAAATGAGAGCCAAAAAAGTCCTTCAGGAAGCCCGGAGAACCATCCCTCAACAGCACATTACAAAAGTCTGGCACTTTGAAAGCAAAATATGAAGGAATGAGTCATGGCTCAAGACTTTTTGTGCAGTATTTTACAATCGTTGTCAGGCCCATGATCTAAAATATCAGCATACTGTGTAAAAATGGACATCTATAGAGAATTGACTAAAATGAATCTTCAGTGGATTTGCGTTTGACTTGGAGGATAAATGCAATCGTCTTTGTCTCCTTTTGGGCTTTGTTTCTGTCTCGAGGGGAATTAAGTTCAATCACAAACACCATTAATGCTGACTGTGGACGTGGAGAACTTCTAAACACACGCTCTGCATATTTATTTAAGCGATAAACAGCAAGATGCGAAGCAAATGCCTGCTTTTCTTCGGATCGTCGCGTGTTTATTGGCGACGGGTCACGGGCAGTTAGGGGATCAAGTGTAGGTTGACGGTGGTGGTTTTATGTGTGTATGTGGAAGGATTTGAGGAAACTTTGACAGTTGGGTTGTTTTCTCGTGCAAAGTCTAAATCCGGAATAAAAAAAAAGAAAAAAGTTTTTCTTTCATCAAGCACTCCATAACACTCGATGAACCGCTCATTTCTCTTCATGTCCTTCTCTCGTTCAGGTGGAGATCACTCTTCAGGACATCAACGACAACCCTCCTGTTTTTCCCACCGACATCCTAGACGTGACTGTCCAAGAAAACGTGGGGGATGGATTCAGGATAATGCAGCTAACAGCAACCGATGCAGACGAGGTAGGAAATTCCCTGTGGAAAGATTCTGGAATAATAGCTGCCCCGAACGAATGTTTCTGCTAAATATACCCGGGCTTTTAAGCGATATTCCGTGTGATAAATTCTGCTCTGATTACGGCAGAGAAATACGTCTTACATAAGGCTAAACCTGACGTGTGGCACTCTTAATGGATCGGTCTGGGTGTGTGAGGAATATCAAGGTGCCGATGAACACCGTTAATAGCATTAACAGAACGTCGAATTGGCCAAGTGGAGAATGAGAGATAGAGAGAGGGAGAGTCTGCGTGTGTGTCTGTGTTGCGGTTGGAATCTGATCGGACCCTGCAGAAGGCTGTTGTCTCGCAGCTGAATGAGATTTAATCGTTAAAGACGGAAAGGAAACCGTATGTTTGGCTGATGATCTGGGAAGGTATTTGAGAGGAAAAGTGTACTGTAACAAAGGAATAATAATAATAATAATAATATTTAAAAAAAAACCATAGAGAGTAATGGAAATCCGCTTCTTCACTCCCTGTCTATCTAGTGCAATTACCATCCACCTGCTTTTGAAGTGAAATTTTGATTTTAAAAAAATAATAAGTTCAATAAGCTATGAAGTCGTATGTGTCAGAATAGTACGCAACTCTGACACTGTGTTATAGCGATGCACTATTTGGACACACTACTTTGTATGGTAGTTTTTCAACTGCAAAAAGCTGACAGTATAACCCAAAGTCTGCTGATACCACTTGCCAAGACTTTAAACGTATAGTGTCTTGTTGGTTTGGCATACTAAAGAGTATACAGTGCTACTAATGCGACTTTCTGCACATCATAAACCTAAAAAGACTGTGTTATACGGGGTGATAGTAAGACATTTCTGCAAAAAAAGCATGATATAGCGAGTGTGCTTTTGGCAGCCGGGTGCTCTTCTAATGACATCATCATGCTGTTCTTCTGCAGAACTTTCAACACAACAGTAGTTAATAGTAACACACAATATTTCACAGTACGTTTGCTTAGCATTTAAGAAACATTTGGATGTGAAACACAGAACAGCTGTGTAGACTGTTGGAGTTCCTGAATTTCTTGTTTCTTTCTCCCTCTCTCCCCTTCTTTACTTCCTTTCTGATTCCATGAAGACATTTGAGATGTGTCGATGAATCCCTGAGAGGCTGCTTGAGTTTGTATTACATCTCTGGCTTCCTCTTATGCCATAAAAACCTTTGAGTCGATCCCATCTCATACAGGAAGGATGTAAAAACGCCAGCAGTCACACAGCTCTGTTACAATAGTTATGAATTACACCCTCATATACAGGACCATTATACCTTCCTTCACACATTGAAGTTTGCATTTTATTACGTATCACTTCATGCTCCTTTTGGTGATAGATGAGAAACACTCATCTAGTCCCAAGTCACCGGAATCACCAGACGTTTTTCCGTCAGCAGAGCAAAAAAGCGTTTACTTTTCCCCAGGTGTTCTTAGATTGGAAGTATAATGCAGACCAGTGCCAGGGTGGAAGGACGTCCTTGGCTAACACGAGTCCAATCAGCTATATCTGGCACCCTTTCCAGCTAAAGCCACATGTGTAAGAAAAGAACGAGCCAAACTCTATAACAGCAGACCATCAGACTGGAACATGTTTTTGGTTTCTGGAGGAATTTGTAGGTCTGAAGTTCTGGATCTCCACAGCTTGGCAAGGAATGGTGTCCACCTTTCTAAGATTGTTTTAAGTGTGTGTAGACAGGCTCCAGGTGGAGTAGACAATGTGACTCCGGATTGGTTGCAGGATTCCTTAGTATGTTTCTTAGGACTGCAAAAGTACTGCAGCTCAGGTTAGAGGTTATGGACTTCAGGTTAGGTGGCCTCAAATTTAAAGAAGTCTGTGTCAGCAAAGTTTAATTCTCTTCATGGTGACAGATGTGATCCTAATATGGTATAGAGGAATTTAATTTGGAATGGTTTTGGTAGAGATTTTGTTTTCTGGATGTCTCAAATCATTTGAGTCCTTCTGGAGTTGGCCATAGTGGGCCAAACAGTTTAGACCACCTCAAGGTGGTATACTGTAGATGGCTTTGGGTTGGATATTCGTAGGTGTGTCCAAATTCACTATACGTCATCTACTATATGTGGACATCCAACCCTCTCATCCTTATATGCCCACTTCAAACCAGGGGGATTTTACAAATTTTATCCCTCTTTTGTGGACCACCTTGACGAATTATGCATTTATTGATCTCACTCCATGCAAACTGGCACTGAAATGATGAAACAGATTTGGACACTTTAGTTCCAGTGAAGGAAAATCTTAATATTACAGCATTCAAAGATATTCTGAACAATTCTGGTGTTCCACTTTTGGGGCAACAGTTTAGGAAAGTTCCACAAATTAATGTGGATATGATAATTACGCTTTCACTAACTGTAAAGCTGCTTTGCAACAATGTGTTCTGTTAAAAGTGCTATATAAAAAAAATGGCTTGGATAAAAGTGAATTGAATTGAGGCGGCACTGTGGTGTAGTGGTTAGCACTGTCGCCTTGCACCTCCAGGGTCCGGGTTCAATTCCCGTCTCTGTGTGCATGGAGTTTGCATATTCTTCCCGTGCTTGGTGGGTTTCCTCCGGGTACTCCGGTTTCCTCCCACAGTGCAAAGACATTTAGGTTAGGTTAATTGGCATTCCCAAATTGGCTGTAGTGTGTGAGTGTGTGTGCCCTGCAATGGATCGGCACCCTGTACAGGGTGTACCCCGCCTTGTGTCCTAATTCTCCTGGGATAGGCTCCAGGCCCCCCATGACCCTGAATACAGGATTAAGCGTTATAGATGATGAGTGACTGAGTGAGTGAATTGAATTGATAGTATTCATGTACTTTTGGCCATATACAGTAGTCTGAATTGCTACAGTAGTCGGACAGGCTTGTGGTGTTCTGAAGATGTTGGAGTGGATTTATATGTTAACCCTCTATAAAGAACTTTTGTGGTAAGTGCTCTGGAGTGGGCATTGGGTTAGAGCTTCATGTATGTTGGTGCTGATGTGGAACTGAACAAAATTCCCGTGAAATTGGTCTGAAGCTCTGAATAAGGCCTGATTCAATTGGGTTAGGATAGAACTTAAAGTCTTCTTATTTTGGTCCAGGTGGATGTGGACAGTGTTGAGTGAGTGTAAAATTCAACGTCTGTTATATGATGTCCTTCCCTTAGACCCTGTTTTAATGTATGTATCAATTCAAGGTCATTTGTATTAAAATATGGGAAACACTTGTCCTATCCCTATCATCTGTTGAAACCTCAACAATTGTTTCAATCAGCAGAGCAGAGAGAGGCTTACTTCACCCCAGGTGTTCTGTAGTATAGACCCGTGCCAAGGAGCTAGGCCAGCCTTGGCTAACATGGATATGATCAGAAATATCTGGAGTTTTTGCAGTTAGAGCCACATGTGTTACAAAGGAATGAGTAAGCCAAACACTGAAACAACAGACCAGCAGACTGGAACAAGGATCCAGACATCCTAACGATCTCCAAGGTTTAACTATTGAACATGTGGAAACCGTGTGGAGGGGGTGAAAACACAGTTTTCCTTTTGCCCTTATTTCACTTCTCATAGAAAAGAGCAAATTGAGAAATAAACTAGAAAGCTAGAAAAGTTGTGTTGTTAATGTTCAGTTAATGTAAGTTTTAAAACATAATGCAGAATATATGAAACATGCAATTTTGCATCATACAGTAGTGTCAAACAAGCTTAGCATGGTCTCAGGTAAAGGCCCTCTGAGAAACCCGGACAGACACTGAAAGTTTGGTGTGTGTCCATTTAAAATGGTGTTAATTAAGCCTCTGTGTTGTAATTTGGCTAACAGCCTGTCAGCGCCTGAGTTCGATCCTGTTACAGGAAACTGAGATTTCCTGTAAGAGCCACCATACCTTCCTGAATACTTAGCCCATACATTTGTAAATAATTTTCCCCAGCTTCCTCTATTGCTCCTTCCTTTTCTCTACTTTTTCATCTCAAAGCTAACTGAAGTTCCGTATGCCCTCTGCATCCTGTCACGTCGCTTCTTAATTGCTCTGGCGGCCACATCCAGAAAGAACCATAAAACCTCTCAACATTTTAAGTGGAGGTCAGTCAGACACAAGCCTCGTATCATTCTCCTGCTCTGTTCACAGCGCTTAAAGAGTTTTAATTGGTTCACAGAAGGAAAGGGAGTTTTGACCCAGGTAGGTAATGGAAAATCCAGATCCAGAGCAGTGAACTAAAAGACAGTTTTTTGAATCATTTGAAAGAATGGTTTATTGAAAAAAAAAGAAAGAAATTTACAGTGGACCATTTTCCCCAATTGTATTCAGTCAACTCAGGGTTTGATCGCTTGTTTGTTTGCACAAGCTACACGGATTATGTAGCTTATTACTACATGAAGCATAAAACAACCAGTTTAACATCATATACTCACTACAAAGCATTTTTAGTTGTTTACTGATATTTATTTTGTATATAGTTTCGAGTACTTCGTTGTACATTTTCCAATTAATTTTTACTTAATATAAAAAGAAAATTGAGCTTCAAAGCAACAGAACCTCAGGTATTAAAGCTAACTACTAACTGACAGTTAAAGTCCCTTCAACAAGATCCTCAATAGTCAGCCATAGGCTTGGATTGGCTTCTGCCACACTTTGTAAGTCACTTTGTATAAAATGAATGCATGAATAACATCGATACGACACAGTTTCTCTCGAGTCAATTCCGGTGTCACTTCTTTATTTCGAATGAAAACATATTCGACAGCGTGGTGAGTGGTGTTCTTTGAATCCTGTCGCGTGTGGAGACACTCGTCTGGGCCTCCATTATTTTTCACTTTTAAATAGACGCATCACGGTCTGTCTGCACAGTATTTCTCCTCTGGCTTGCTATGGTATCGCATGTGTAGCGCTTGAGCTTAGCGAAGGTACCAAGGGATCTATTAGCTGAATTTATGGAGGAATGCAACACCAGTCTGAGTTCAAAGAGCAGGGCAGTTCCTCTGAGATCATATACTATTTGACTGCTACCAAGCTCTGTTTCTGCTTTTTATGCTCTCTGTCTATAACACACTTTTTGTCTCTTGTTTCTCAATTTCTTTACCTTTTCTTCCTATTCGTTTCGTGCTTGCGTGCTTTTAAAATTCAAATAACAGGCGTCAAAAAACCATATGTTTTGTGACAAAAAAAGACTTGCTAAAATGTCCAATGCCATAACTCTGTACTATTTTAGTCTGCTCAGTAGCAAATTAGTGGCTTGTATATATAAGACTGTATACTGTAAATCACAAAACTCAGCATCAGCCTAAGTGCCATTCTTTTTGGACAAAGAGAATAACACAGCATAAATGGTTTAAAATAAAATAGCGACCACCAAGGAATCTTATTATTGTGAAATCTGTGTGTTCATTTGTTAATATGGCTGTATGACCGCTGACTAAATGTTTCTTGCCATCTTGTTCCTAGGTCTAATGCTTCGTTCTTGGTGATGTAATTAATTGCTAGTTTTGACCCTATCTCGGATTTACTGAGTAGCCTGTGATTAGTGGATGGCTTCCTGCTGTTACAGTAATAATGGGTTAAACTAGTGAAACTTGAATACTTTCTCACCACATTTTATTGTTTGAAACTTTTTTTTTCTTGTGTTCTTTAGTCGAATACATGTCTAATTCTGAATATGAACTCATATGAAAGAATGATATCCTCAGCACTAATTGATAAGAATTCTGAAAGGTGTAACAATAGAAGAAACTTAGTTGTTGCCTTAGCTGGTATTATATCAACACATATTCACCAGAAGAGATAAAAAAAAAAGAAATACATACATATACTGTATATTTTGGGTCATTTGCAAAACGCACACAATGGACACTCATTACACACACTATACTGTACTACACACAGACACGTACTACATACAAATATATATCGTGGCAAGCAACGATGAGCAGGCCCAACTGTGTCATCGCCATCCGGACACACCAGACAAACTGGGTGTCTTTGAGCATGTTAAGACCTCCAAAAGACAACGCATGTGCCTTTTGAGTACGCTAAAACCTCTAAACAGCTCTGGTCACTGATGTCACTGAATAGGGCATAAGTTTAAGGCACTGTCACGGCTGGATGTGTCTTTCTGGAGCGCCCGGGCAGCGCAGATCCATTTTGCAAAGGCCCCAAAATATTTGAGACATGCATAGTGCAAAAGTTGAGCTCAATGAGATTTAGAAGTGTACCTAGTTTGACATGTATATGTGCAAGTGTGTATAGGCTATGCATCACCTGTGAAGGCTCTCCAGAATCTCCAGACTCGCAGGCAGCAGATTCCAAATTGTGTGCCAATTTCCAAGGTCAACACCTCCAAAACCCTAAATAGAAAATAATATTAGCCATCATGAGTCTAGCTAGCTGTGAAAAAAAATACCTAATAGAATTTCTGAAAGTATTGTTAATGTTACACTTTACATGTTTACAGATGTTTGCGGCTATCCATTAGCCTGCTACCAAAGCAATCTAATCTGACCTTTTTTGAGAAGGTCTTAAAGATTAAAAACTTTTGACAATCTCCGCTGTTAACAATTTCCATCTGAAAGCCAATTTATTAAAGCTAATTTCAGCATATTTCTGTAAGACTAACTAGGTTCATAAATGTTGACCATGATGAAGTAATTCTGCAAGGCAGTATTTATACCAGGACTTTTTTTAGTAATATTAACAAACACAGTGACAGTGATCTTTTCTGTGAATTTGAGGCAACTATCTGAAATAATCCGAGAGAATATTTGAGATAGATTTTTTAAATTACATTCACAAATGTTAACTATCTCCACTGCTAAAATCACTATACTATAGGTAAAAGCTATTTTATGTGCCTTGCTAAAAGGTAATTTACCCCTATTTGTGAGTGAATCACTAAGCTTCCGTCTAGCTACTGTAAGAGTTAGGCTATTTAGCTAGCAAACATCAAACTCATACATATTTCTGAGAGGAAATTACTAGGGCTTATTCATTAATGTTGACCATTTTATAGCTGAAATAATTTAGCATAAAAATATTTCTGGCAAGATTTTTTTCTTTTTTCAGTAATATTAACAAACACAATGACAGTGTTTAATGCTAATGCTGGGCAACTAACTGAAATAATCTGAGAGGATTCATGAAAGGATTTTTAAGCTTTAGTCATGAATATTAGCCTTAAATCCTCCCTCACACTCACTAGGTATCTAAAAGAATTTAATAAACCATTTTGATTCATTCACATTCCATACAAACTTAAATTATTTCTTTGATTGTATAAAGCTGCTTTGCGACAATGACAGTTGTTAAAACGCCATACAAATAAAATTGAATTGAATTGTATAAAAAAATATCTCAGACAAGTTTTATCATGACTGCCAACATTAGACTTTTAGCTAAAATGTTTAAAGCTTTCACACATTTCTGTTTGGATTTTCAATTCTGTTAATAAATTTACACCATTTGTATGTGCACAGGTTTTCTAGCCAGAATATTAAGCTCTGCCAACAAATCCTGGTCAGTGTTTATCGACTGTATGTCAACACATGCTCCATACTGCATATCTGCAGCGTCGTGCTTGCTAGCACACTAAATAGTTTGGATAGCAAGACAAGTGAGACATGCTTTAGCAGGTGATTCGAGTAGCACAGGACACACCTGTTAAAACAAACCAGTTCAGATGAGTGTTTAACATTAGAATAAGGTTCAGTGATGGCAGACCTGGGTGAAACTGTGAAAGCCTGCTAAAAGTATTAGCACCAAGCCGCTTCACTAGAAAGCATAAGTTGTCCACGTGCTCGTCTGTATGTTTGTACTGTGATACTGTCACTACAAATGGCTATTTTGTGAATATTTTTATTAAATTTCATAGACAAACAGAATCAAATCTCTACATTCTGTACATATAGAGAAAGATATCAAATGTTCGCAAAGCTCGTTGTTGTTTTTTCTGCATATGTCCATATGCATTTAGTTCCAGGCCACACAGACTGTCTCAAGGCAAAGTTTGAGAAGATCAGATTAAATGTCCAGGACTAGTTTGTAAAGTGCTTTTTTTAAATTCCTTTTCGAAATATTTGACATAACCACAGCTGAAATATAATGAAATATGTTCACATGCTGGATTTTTTAAAATTTAGTTAACATTAGTGAAACATTCCTCAGGGCGTTTAACCATGTGCACCTTTACGCGGACAAAGGAAATGATAATGTTATATCCTGTAACTTATTGTACATTTTACTGCTTTAAATGTTGCTTATTTAATTAGAAAATTACCTAAGACACACTAAATATGAAAAAGTTCTAACTTACTATTAGTGCCTCATCGACTCTACTTAGTAATGTGACATCATTATTTTAACTATTCTGAATCTTATGATCACTGCAAATCTGTCTTTTAATTTTAATTTCAGGGTCCAAATGCCTTGGTGACTTACACCATCATTAACGGAGCAGACGACAGCTTTCGTGTCGATCCCGAATCGGGTGACCTGATCGCAACAAAACGACTGGACAGAGAGCGACGGTCAAAATATTCTCTGCTTGTTCGAGCTGATGACGGACAGCAGTCCTCCGACATGTGTGTCAATATCACCGTTAGCGATATTAACGATCACACGCCGAAGTTCTCTCGCTCTGTGTACTCTTTCGATATCCCAGAGGATATGGCACCAGGTAAACACATTTTTATAATCATTAATATGTGTTTGAGAATCCAATCATATTAATAACAATTATACCTTATTGTTGGCTCATTCCAAAGATTAAGTGTTAAGTTAAAGATACAAAGAGTTGAAGCTCACTTTACAAGACACCACAAGACCACACATTCGCGCACACATAATGACAAGGCCATAAGAACATTTCCCTGCAAACACTGGTAAGATACACCAGAGACATAAGAGGCATGAGGTCTGTTTGGAGTAGATTAGACACCACTGATTTAGAGTAACCCAATCTAGGACCCAGGGCACGAGCTGCATGTTCTAAAACAGGATCAAGCCTCTAAACCATCTAGGAGTGGTCATGCCAGACTAAATACAACAAGCGAGTGACTCTCGGCAGTCATATTGCAGAAAATCAAACCCACACTGCCTGTTCATCGTCAAAGCCTCCGCTAGGGTTTTACACAGAATGAACACGACGTCTGCGTTACTCCAAACCACAAAGAAATCAAAATGCACAACAATAATAAACTCTACTGGGAACAGGGAAAAGTACAAGTCAGCATTCATTGTGTGTTTTGTTAAACGCGGTTCGCCTTTTGCTTTGATCCATGCCATGTTGTGCTGCCTCTTGATTCTCTCTCTCTCTCTCTCTCTCTCTCTCTCTCTCTGCATTTTATCTTCTAAGGCTCCATTGTGGCGGCGATTTTGGCGAGTGACTCGGATTCCGGGTCAAACGGCGAAGTGACCTACACTCTCGAGGAAGATGATGATGACACCACCTTCCTCGTCAACCCTGTCACCGGCGTGTTTAACGTAACGAGGCCGCTGGATTACGAAGCGCAGCAGTATTACATCGTCACCGTGAAGGCGGAGGATGGTGGACGCCAAGCCAGCCTGGTTCGGGTGTATTTTAACATCCTGGATGTAAATGATAACAGGCCTAAATTTAACACATCTGTTTACAGCACATCTGTCTCAGAGGACCTGAGCATTGGATCGCCAGTTCTTACCGTAGCAGCAAGCGATGCTGACGATGGTAAGATATGCAAAAATCATTCCAAGGAAGGTGGCATGGGCTATATGGTTATAAATTGCAGTGAATAAGTTTAATAACAAGATTAATATTTCTAGTCCTAGTTGTATTTGTTTCCATCAGTACCAGAAAAGACAGCATGGCCTCTGTGAAGCGGATGTGAACCAGTGAACAGGGCTTTTTTTTGTTGTTATTATTAGTGATAAAGATCCTGCCTGAGTAGAAAAGGTCTAAGTAGAAAAGGTGTGGTGTGCGTCAGTTAAGTTGACAGAAAAGTTGCCTTTATCCTTGTCACGTTACTTTGTGTTTATGCATAATATGCTTAAAAAATGGTTAATTTAACCGCCACATTGAAAAACAAAATCCCAAACTGAGTCAGCAGGATCTCTCGAACCCTCAGTCACGTAACTTTTTTGAAGACTCGAAAAGGATGGAGGAATGATTTTCCATTTTTATGTCATCTCTTAGCCTCAAATACCTTGGAGTATGTTGATGTTCGTCTGATTTCCATTTGTGCTGAAAAATGTGGCTTTTGTAATGTTTGCTTCCACGTGGCTCCAGTGAGACTATAGTATTACGCCCCAACTTCAACGCTGGATATTACGCATGCATACTCGGCACACAGGGCAGCGTTATTCGATGCCAGAGAGCTGAAAGATGGAGCAGATCTGGCTTCGTTAAGTGCTCTAGCCTTAGCACATAACCCTGCATGCATTTTTTAAGCAGCATAGCATTACATCTCCCCACACGATAGGCTGGACCTACTCTTCTTTTTTTTTTTTTAAGTTAATTAGCGATGCTTCATCTTACTGATCTTAGCCATCTGTTTGGATTGTTGTATATTTGGACCAGTTATCTCTAAATCTAGCTTCACTTTATCTCGGGTATAGAAAGGCCGGGTGGAAATGGAGTTTCAAATTCATGGGGGCACGATGGTATGTCCTTGAAAATCATTTTGCCAGATGACAGGGTACCTTTTCGGCTTGTGATGAAAAGTAATTAGGACAAACATTTTAATAGTAGTAATTTGCCTTTCAGATGTTAGCATTTTTATGGATTTTGCTTTTGGATAGTCATCCGACATACCAAAACCATGACAAAATACCTAAAGGTGGCCACTTTTTGGAGTCCAAAATGGATGAAAATCTACATGTATAAATAAATATAGAAGAATATAGACCTCTAAGCTGTAAAGAAAGAATCGCACCAATAATCTTTAGATCTTTACTTTAATTTAGCAGTCTGGGCTGAGATCACCGACTCTGTAATATTAATAAAAAATTTTCCCTTTTTACGGGTACCATGCACACTAGGGTTAAAATTTAATTTGCACACGACCGTATTGAACTAGCGCCATGGCTGGGCTCGCACGGCAGTGTTAACCTAGCGCCAAGCCGCCTTTCTCAGACTCTGCGCTAAATTGGTTTCTAATGTGGTTATGGTGACCTACATTCCTCTTTCCGCCCTCTCTCCTTAGTTTTTTTTCCTCTTTTGCTATCCGTCTTTCTAAGATCCTCGCCAGCCTGCTGTTTATCTCCGCAGTCCATATCACTCCCAGAATGCCTTTGCTAGCGCTTTCAGAGTCGTGACCCCTCCGTCCGTGGCAGCCGATGGAGAGATTACTTGTTTTCTGTAAACAGCAGGGAATTGTGGGAAGGTGCCGAGGCGTTTCGCATGAGCAGGCCAGCGTGTAGCATTAAAAGATGCTCAATTTGCGCTTGTTTGCACGGAGTAAATTGCCCAGCGTAGCTCATGCTGAATCTGATACCAAAGGAGGCACTAATTACCACAAACTAATGTGACTATTGGACACTGTAGCACAGATTTTATACACACAATTCTATTTTTCTTTCTGGTTTTTTTTTTGGTGATGACTTGATGTTAACCTTTGTCGACTGTAGAGACAAGAGGGGATTGTGGGAAGGCACTGATGCATACGGACTGCTCAATTTAACTTCATATTAAGCATTGAACAATCTGAATGTTGAAGATTCATTACTGATGTATTTAGTGCTCTTGTTTTTGTTTAATTTACAGTGTGTCCACATTTAAACACAATTCTATGAAACATGTCTCTATGATAACCCTTTAATAGTTACTACAGCAGCATGAGCCGTGTCAGCTGTCTGGGGAATTATAAATTCTCCCATTGTCGAGTAAATCTAGGCTACCTCTTTGAAATGCACTTAATTCTCAAGCTAGGACTGTTATTTACGATTTGCCCACATTCTTGAGCTTAAAAACTCAAATAATTCACAGAGAGGATGTGTATGTATCAGGACCAGATGTTGCAGTAACAATATGTGGAAAAGCATCAATCATATAAGAGTATCAGCGTTCGAGAGTGTTTTTGTTATGCACGGGATGCAGTGTCGACATTTTCGCGTAATTTTAGACTTCGCGTTTATTAGAAGCAATTCATCTAAATTACAGAAATAATACAGATACAAAAATATCATATGTCGGACATAAGCTCGTGGTTAAAAGCCATGTAATCTAGTTTCAGGAATTCTCTGATCTTATATGGAGGCATTGTATAAAATCGTAAAAAAGTCATCAAGTCATGAGCGATGGTGGCTTGGTGGTTAAGGTTCTGTGCTAATAACTGGTGAGGTCAAATCTCATGGCTGCCAGAGAGCTAAATTTTGGGCTCTAAAGTAAGAATGCAAGCTTCCCAGCTCTATATTTCTGCATATATAGTAAATACCAAGCTAATTATTTTAGGGTTGACTACTAATACTGTCTTATTTGTAATTTCCCCATCAATAAAAATCAGACAGAATCAATATGAACATCTGGCGCCTATATGAACCCATACATTCAATTTACAGAGAGCATGTAAGGAGCCTTATCCAAATTGAAAAACTCTCACAGAGATTTCCCTCCGGCTCCACCAGAACCTTAAAAAAAAAAAAACAATTGGATCACATAAAACCTATGAACAAACGTATGTAACTGAATTTTGAACAGGCTAAATTAGAAAGTTCCTATTGCGTATTTTCAAGTCCTGAACTTAATAGATATAATAGTATAATAGTTTTTTGTTTTTTATTATTTTATTTTATTTATTAATAGAAGATTCCTTCATGCTTTTCAGGTCTGAATGCACAACTAGCCTACAGTATTGCATCAGGAGACCCTCAATCCCAGTTCACCATCACTAACTCTGGTATCCTTCAAACTCGGAAACTTCTAGATCGGGAGACTCAGTCCTTTTACAACCTTGTCATCACTGTTAATGATATGGCACCGCCTCCTGCCATCCGCTTTACCAGTACAGCCCAGGTGTCAATCATTCTACTAGATGTCAATGACTGCCCACCTACATTCATTTCACAGAAGATGGCCTACATCCAGGAGAATACGGCAGTGGATACAGTGGTTTTTACAGCACATGCAGTAGATCCAGATAGTGGGCCCAATAGCTACGTGGAATATTCACTTGGTGGCACGTACAGAAGCAAATTTAGCATTGGGAATATTGACGGAAACGTGAAGCTGATTGGAGAACTAGATCGCGAAGAGATGGCCAACTACACACTGACTGTCATAGCCAAAGACAAAGGCCAGCCATCTCTGTCTTCCATGATGGAGGTTAACATGGTCGTTTTGGATGTAAATGATAACACACCAAGCTTTTCACAGAACATCTATGATATTGAGATTGAGGAAAACACACTCACTGGTACTGACATCCTTCAGGTATTTGCTAATGATGCCGATGAAGGGACCAATGGACAAATCCGGTTCTCCATTGCTGGAGGTATGGGAAACACTGATTTCCGCATTGATTCAGTGACTGGTGCGATTGCTGTTGCTAAGCAGCTGGATCGTGAAACACGGTCGTCATATTCGCTTGTGGTTCAGGCTGCGGATCGGGGTAGTAGCCCTCGTGTTGATCGTGCTACGGTGAACATTGTGCTGCTGGACGTTAACGACTGTGCACCTGTATTTGAGCACTCACCGTACACCATCAATGTCCAGGAGAATCTGGGAAACCTTCCCAAGAACATCCTACAGGCAAGTGCAAAAAATCTAGGACATATAGAACCAAAGAAATTTATTGTGCACTAGGCTGAATTCCATTTAAATAACGGGGAACTTCATAGGAATGGAGATCACAATGGATGTTTTTAAAACCCTACCAGAAATGAATCCTAACCACACAAACTATACAGGAGAACTCTTCAAGGAACCTATCCAAATCACATATAACCTAACCAAAACTTCAAATCTCCATGAATCAAACCACACATGGCCTAATCCAATCACAAAATCAGCAGAAAACCGGTTCATATAAAACAATCTATAAAGAGAAACCTGACCAGGGACCGATCCAGATCACATACTATAACCAACTCACGAAGCCCTTAGAGCAGATCCTTCAGTATCCAAATCATACAACTCCCAGAAACTATTCCAACGAGGAACATCCAAATCAGACATAACCAAATCACATAACTTATACAAAGAATCCCAGCCAGGAAGCAAACCAATTCACATATAATCTAACTAAATCTAACAACCCATAAGGACCTGAGCTAGGTAAATTGTCTAAATCCCCAATAACCAAAACCATTGAAAAAACATACAGCAACCCATGTAAATCATATAACCAATAATGAGGAACTCTGCAAGGAACCGATCCAAACCACACATAACCAAATCACATTATCTATAGAGAAGAACCTGAGCAGAAACCCTTTTAAATTGAAAAGCCATACAGAGAATTCCAACCAAGAACCCATCCAAATCATATAACCCGTTAAGCCACACATAACCAAATCACCTATCCCATAGAGAAGAACCCAAAGAGGAACCCATCCAAATCATTCAAACCACACATAACCAAATCACCTTTCCCATAGAAAAGAAACCATTTCCAAATCACACAAGCCATACTGAGGATTCTTGCCAGGAACCCATCCAGATCACACAAAAATCACTCAAATCATTACAGACCAAAAATCAATTCAAATAACACACACCCCAGCCAGAAACCCAAAACCTATCCAGGAACCCTTCCAAAGTCACACAGCATCTGGACAAAACCTATGCATATCAGAATTCCACCAAAACTGCAAAAAAAAAAAAAATCCAGACAGACCCATCCAACCCCTAACAAATATACTTAAAACAATATTATTGCTGATATTCATTCAAGGATGGAGACACATGCATTTTCCAACATGCACCTGGTCTTTCCCTCTATTTGCAGGTTGTTGCTCGTGATGATGATTATGGTCTGAATGGGCAGATGAGTTACACGCTAAGTGGAGGAAACGATGATGGCTCGTTCAGCCTGACGTCTAGTGGGCAACTCAGACTGGAAAAATTGCTTGATCGAGAGATCCAGGACCATTACGAACTCATCGTCATCGCCATTGACTCAGGTGAGACTATTTGTTTGCCATGATAAGAGCTGAAGAACGTGTGTTTGTTTTTCAGGCATTTGTGAAAGAGTGTGTGTGTGTGTGTGTGTGTTTGCATCGGGAGGGCGAGTGTGAGGTTTAGGTTGTTATTGCTTGGAGGTCTGTCGCTGAGTGTGTGTTTAGATCACAGTCTATTCTAGTTAAGTGCAGCTCTCCTATAGCCAAACCACCGTGGCCTGTGGGTGGCTCCTCCCACATTCCAGCCAGGTCATATGACCCACGTTAATGATGGGTATGTTTTATTATATATATTTTTTTTAACTGTTCAGCATGCAATGAGAAACACAACACTGTATGTACAGCTGAGGAAAATATAATGTAAAAAAAAAAAAAAAAGTTAAATCTTCTGGATTCCAAGATGGAAGGAATTTTGTCCTGGCTTCTCAAAATTAACTGATCTTGGATGAAGGCAGAAAAAGGCAGAGTGTTGCTTTAAGCGAATCTATACATATAGAGAGCAGATGAAACTTTAAAAAAAGTTAGAGGGTAAGTGAAACAGGTTTCAGTGACAAGAAATGATGCTTGAGAAATTGACCATCTAGTAATTGATAAAATGATGCTACTGGTTCCTTTTTTACTTGGTTTGGTTTCATTTTAACCAGCACACAATTGACCAAATATGATGCAAAAGTTTGGGGAAAAAAATAATAATAAATCACCTGAGTCTAGAACTAAGTTAGTGAGCGCATGCTTCAACCATTAATGTTCTCCTTTTTCTTTTGTTGGTAGTTCTAAATACCCAGAACATATGGCATTTCTGCAACGCTAAAACAGTCCTTTGGCTCTGTCTCCTCATGGCTTAGTTTAGCAGCTCGCAGCTACAAAAAACTGCCACCCACAACCCAAAATACATGGCATGTTTGATTTACTTCCTGCACTTGGGTCGATCCAGAGTTGAATCGCTTTCTCACTGCAGTCGAACCGCACTAGAGTTCACTTGGAACAGGAGTGAGAACGCCTTGCTCGGTTATTTTGGTCAGCACCCCAGCGCACCTGCCCAAATGAAGCACAGGAGAGAGGAAACTTTTCAAACAAAATCTACGTAGTAATGATTTAAGCCTACAAGAGTTGAACAATAGGTGATGCAAAAAAGAAAAAATAAATAAATGTCAAATGTGGAAAATTAAGTAGACTTTAAGGACAGAGCCTGGAAAGGATATACTCATGGTCTATTACATTTTAGTTTTTGAGAGCAGGCTAGAAAGTATGCAGTTGAAGGAAACTCAGGAAAAGGATGAGAAACCTAGAACCCTAGAAAGAATAGGGTGCAGTTTGAGACGAAATAGCTGCATTGTCGTTCTTGACAAATAAGATGCTTTGTTTCAGTACATAGATCATTTAAGAATATATGTAGAAAGTGAATAGAAAAGAATATTTTATTCTGATATTTTCAGTTTTTAAGTTACTGGTGAACATTTCTCAGAAGGGGTCTTATTAACTACAAGTAATCAAGAAAAATAAAGATAAGCTATGTGATACATGATGGTTAAAACTACACTGCCTAGGCAAAAAAAAAGTCACCCAAAGGGCCTGCAGCAAGCAAAGAAAACAACTAAGGAGATTTGAAATTGATAAACTAAAAAGTTAAGCCTTTATTTGCCGCATACACATTACTGCGCTGTACACTCTTTCATATATCCCAGCTGGGGTCAGAATGCACGCAAGGATGATGATGGCGGTGCCCATGAAGCAGGGATGATCGGGGATCACTCAATTGCTTGGTGAAATTGCATTCTGAAAAAAAAAAAAAAGAAATCCAAAGTAGAGGAATAGTGAAAGTAAGAGCTCTTCCACACACAATGTGACAAGATCTTAAAGAACTTAGGACTAAACAGCTGAGTGGCCATAAGAAAACCACTTGTCAACAGGGTTGGACGTAACGCATTAGACTACTCAGATTACTTTTTTGATGTAACAAGTAATCTAACATCTTAAGACCGCCATTCAAGTACTCAGTTACTTGGTTACTTTTTAAAAAATGTAATCAATGTTATTCAGACAATTTATTACTGTTTCTTCTTTACTGTTTGCCGGACAGCAGTCATTCCCAATCCATTAGTGCGTGCGTGTGAGAGGAAGTCATCCTACAAGCCCCGCCCCGATAACCCGCCCAACTCTGTTATTCCTGCTGTTATACCCCTATCTCACCTATGCGGTTTGACTATGCGAAGAATGATGCGCGGAAAGATGGAAATGCTGATGCTCTAAGGAAGGTGAAAGTTTCTTAAAGAGAACCAATATTGGTAGTGGGACATGTATTCATCGCTACGAGCCTGAGCGTATGGAGCAAAAACATTCTCAATCGCAGGCCAAAAAAGTTCAAAGGTCAATCATCATCTGGAAAATTGATGCAGTTTTCAGAAAAGAAGTAGGAGATAACTTTGTTTAATGAAAAAAAAAAAAGAAAAAAATTGAGAGGACTGAACGTTGCTGGACGTGCTGTTCAGGTTGGTAACAGTGACTCACTGCACTTTCCATCAGACTGGATATGAGTTTGGTAACTCTTCTTTTTTTCCATTTAATCCAACCTTTTGGTGCAATATGCATGCCAACCATATGCACTATGATTGGCTAATTGTTCGTTTTTCCACTAACTGCACAATTGAGAGTTAATTGCCAGAATTTGGGTGGGGAAAAATAATGCATCCCCAATGCCCTTCGAGTTGCACTGTTTTGCTCCATTTGCATTGAATGACTCCTTCAATGTCCAATAGGCAGACTACAATCCAGTAAGCCTCGTCTTATTTTCTTTGGCACACAGTAGCTGTTTTGTTCTCATAAACCCGCAATCGCAGGCCCGGAGAATAAATATTTATTGCAGTAAAATGATGACCGACGATGCGTGTATTTGTTCGAATGATTTTGCTGACTGGCAGAAAAACGAAAGTAAAAAAAAAAAAGAACCACGTACAAAAATAGTCAAAAGCAGCTATTGTGCCCTAATAGGGAGGAGAATATCGGAAACCTCTAATGGCTTCCCGCCTGGAACTGTGCAGGATACGTAGCTGAGATATTTGCGGTGTTTTGAAGAAAGGAGCCGGTCGTTCCTTTTTTGGACCAGGAGAGCAGCTACTCTTCACTGAATCTTTGCTCTGAAAATGAATTAGTCAGAATTTAGAGTTTTAGGACTGGATTTATCATTATTATCGAAACAGAAGATGATGAATGCTCGAGCCTCACTCAGTGTGACTGTTGTTCACTGTATCCGTCTATCTGTCAGAGCGCTGCTGCACGGGACTGAAGCTGCACTTACACGAGTGGAAAGAGGAGGAACGTGCCAGCTCTCAACAGCTCAAGGAGAGAGAGAGAGATAGAGAGAGCACTGAGAGATACAGGAGACAGATAGATAAATATGTAATAAGATAGAAAGGACAGAAAGGAATAGAGTCACGAGATAACAAGTCAAGAAGAAACTGAAGAGACAGAGTGAGCCAGAAATAGAAAAACATGTAAAAAGAGAGGAAAGAAGCAGTGACAGAAAAGGGAGACAAAAGTAAAAAAAAAAAATATAAAAATGAAGGAAGGTGAAATGAACCACAAGAGGAAGCATGAAGGAGAGTGTATGAGAGAGTGAGGGCTTTTGGCTGCACTTGTCATTAGGTGATGGGTTCTGCACTCGTGGCAGCAGGATGCTGTTTCACAGTCACTGAGATAGTGGAAGTGAAAAAAAGACTGAAAAGAGGAGAGAAATACAGCTATGGGTGGAAAATAAGAGAGAGCAGATATACTTCTGGTCCAAATGAAATAATTTAAATGTACAAGGGGACATCAGAAGAAGAAAAAGAAGACACTCCCAGAAGCCGGCTGTATGGTTTTCTGGTTGATCTGCCTGGTTATCATGGCTAAAGCATCGAACACACAAGGGATATCATACGGCTTCATAGAATTTGTACAGTACGTAAAAAGAAAAGAAAATCTGAAAGCCAGATCTCGGACATGACTTTGGGAGAGTTGAGTGTTATCAAACTAACTCAGCATGCAGTTTATTATCAAACTGCATTCAACTATTAGTCTGTACTAGGTTTGCATAACTACTCATTTTTACTAGACGAATAGTAGTAAATGGTTAGCCATGGTTAAAGCCAAACCTGATTCGGATATGACATCTTGTAGGTTTGGTGCCTCATAACCACCCTTCAGATACCAGCCATGAACAAACTATCACTTTTTTTAACCACTTGGCTGAGTTTCAAACACTTGGTTCTGGAACTGAGTAAGCAGCATTGAAGCTTGTGCCCATCAAAAATTCAACAAGGGCCCTGGATGGCCCTGTGATGTATTGGCCCCCTATCCAGGGTGGGTCTTGTGACCCAAGTCTCCTGGGATAGGTCCAGCCCCCCTCCCCATGACCCTGAATGCAGGATTAAGAGGTATAGACGATATGTAAGTGAGTGAGTGAGTGACAGTGGCCTGGGATGGAGTGGATGAAGAATGCGATTCTACAGGATGTAAGGTTTTTGAATCATGTTCAACTGCAGACCATGGTCTGGACAACAAGCTTGGCACTTGTTTGGCACAAGAGCTGTGTGATAAAATTGGTTTTGCAGTTAGTTGGTCAGTTTTCGATTCAGACTTTAAGATAAGATTTCAACCATTAAGTATAAAATTTATGAATTCCTTGACTATAGCTTTTACAGAAAATACAAACCATTTGCATCTATTGCAAAGTATTTGCAAAATACAGTTAAACATTGGATTGCGAGCACAATTCATTCCAGAAGCATGCTTGTATATCAAATTGCTTGTATATTAAAGCGAATTTCCCCCATAAGAAATAATGATTCGTGATGATTCGTTATATTCATGTAAAGATAATTAAAACTAAATCTGAAGTAAAAATAAATAAATTAAGCTGTACTTGACCTTGCCTGGTGTTAGACAATAGAAGAAGCAGGAGCAGGGAGGTTACTCACACACACACACATGGAGTCTCTAATTACTGGAATATTCCTCTTTTGTGTGACTTTAATAAAGATCCCCTCTAATAACACTTGCAATTTTGTTAAACAAAATCATCTCCTGCACTGCTACAGCCTTTAAAAAAAAATCTTCACGAGGGCTTCTTCAGTTGCTAAAAAACAGTCACTATACTTGGAAACTAAATAAAAAAAAAAACACGCACTCGCACTAAGAAGGAGAATGGGAGATGATTAATTAAGATGAATTATTTAAGCTTTATTTGTTACATGTACATTACAGCACATGAAATTCCTTCGTAGCATATCCCAGCATATATATATGTGTGTGTGTGTGTGTGTGTGTGTGTGTATTACATTACTCGTACATCAAGACCTCGCTCATTTAACAAGTTAAATTTTATTTTAAAAATCTTGCTTGTATTTCAAAACACTCACAGACCAAGTTATCCAAGGTTCCAGTGTACTCGTTTTGCAAGGTTATCTCACATGTGAGTTTTTGAGCAATTGGTGCAAAAGATTATCACTTTTTACGAGACATAACATTTAAACAATCAACAATTAACTTGTGTTTCACAAGTTACACAGCAATTCAATGCTTCTTAAATACTTTTAGTAGTTTTATTATTATAAAACCTTTAAGAAATAGAGCTACTTGAGATGAAGCTGACAACGAACATTAGTGATATTGAACTGAATCAAAAATTGCAGTGCCAGAAAATTTATCTACAGTCCGATTGATTTTCGCCTCCATTTGGCATGCGCACGAAAAGCTTCACGACATAGTCTACTGGCGTTATATTTGGACCCATTCCTGAGTGAAAAACTGTTTTTGCACGTGCACAAATTATATTTTCACTGGTTTAAACACTCTCTCGCACAGAGATATGTAAGTATTTCTCACACCCTTGCTATGTGTTCGGACGGGTTGCCAGTCATACCAATCTAATCCCACTGTGTGGGACGTCATTCACACTGTTACTAACTGGGCTGAATAAGACCTTGTACTAGATTGAGTACTGTAGCAAAATATTTATATATATATATAGAACAGAGTGTATATATATTTTTGGCAATACGAAAAATTTTGGATACGAAAAAGGTTTTTGGATCCTTTACCAAAAACCTTGATACAATCTTAACAAAGTGTTTTGTCGTCTATTGCACTCATAGCACTGTGGCCCCACACCTCCAGGGTCAAGGATTTGATTTGATTTCCACCACGGATCTTTGTGTGTGTGCATGTTCTTCCAGAGTTCGTGTGATTCCTCTGGGTACTCCAGTTTCCTCCCACAGTCAAAGAGATGCAAATTAGGTTAATCGGTGTTCCCAAATGGTCTCTTATGTATATGTGTTTGTTTATGTGTGTGTGTGTGTGTGTGTGTGCCCTGCAATGGCTTGGTCCCCTGCCCAGGGTGTACCCTGCCTCGTGCCCAAGGTTTCCTGGGATAGGTTTTGCAATCCTGTACAGGATAAACAGCATAGAAGATGAATGGATGAATAAATGAACGAACGAACAAATGAATGAATGAATGAATGCACACCTATTCCAATTATTTCCACACCTATTTTATACTAAAAAAGTAATTTTTAGTCGATAGCACATCCAGGGATTTTAACCAGCACCTTCTTCCTGAGTCAGAAAGCGATTCAGATAAAGATGATGTTTTCAGCTCTGCCATTTACAATGATACGATGATCATAGAGCATCAGAGACCACGCAAGCGAGGCTATTTGGAATGTTAAACAACTCCAGTTCTAGTATGAGAATGTTTGACGAGATACATGTGCAGTTTGCGCAACGTTAACCCCGATAGCGTAATGGTTGTTAACATGTTAGTAAATCAGTCTCACAGCTACAGAGCAAACGTAAATAAGCAAACGTCAGGCTTCAGACGCTGCCTTGTCTAAACAAACCTGCTCCTTTTTTGATGGGGGTGGTAGAGGGGTGAGTTCGCGGTGGACTTTGGGAGGGTTAACTGGGTACAGTGTGTACAGTACATTTCATGATACGTAGATGCAGTTTTTTTTCGCATGCCTGGTTAATGGTAGCACACTTTTTTTTTTGCGTAAGTTAAATGGGTAGTCATTAAAGAAAGACGAAAGAGAAGAAGAAATAAGAGCTGACAAATGGAACAAGCGTAGGAGTAAAGAAGAGAGAAGGTATGGGAACGGATTCGGTGATGTAGATCGAATGAATAGAGCGATTTAAGAACCGTGTTTGTTCGAGATTATTAAAGAGACAGCGCCTCGCCAATGTGTGCCTATAAAACACACACACACACATACACACACACACATACACACACACACACACACATACACACACACATACACACACACATACACACACACATACACACACACACATACACACACAAAGCACCCCTATAGCAGCACAGTATTTGCGGAGTGTCCTTTCAGTGTTAAGAAGCATTTAGCAGATAAAAGATGTTAATGGCTCCTTCATTTAGTTCCTGTGTGCTCTATACAGCTGAATGCAGACTGAATACAGCCGACTGGAATGAGCGTCAGGAAGCAGAGCGCCCACTCTGGACACACAGTCTAACGTCCACGTTTTTTAACTTTCCAGGCTTCTTTTTGTTTCTCATTGAAGTATTAGAAATGCACTAACAGGACCTACTGACTTTTATTCTTTATTTTAATACTTTAGTGGGTTTAGTGCGGACGATTACACATACTGTAACAGTACCGTAGCTGGACTTGGTGGAGGTTCTGCGGTTTTCTTTGAGGTTTTTGAGCACAGTGTCCTGCATTCAATGCAGTTCATGTTTCTGTCTCACTTCCACCGAAAGCCTGAATTCAGATGAATTTATTTATTCATTTGTACTGGCAGCATCGTTATTCCTCACGCCATCTCGGTATCCACTTGATTATGGTTTGTGTGTGTGTGTGTGTTGTTCAGATGAAGCGTAAATAAGCCATGGATGTTAATGGCATTTTTGCCCGTAGGGCAAATCGTTGCCCTGGTACACAGAGGACCCAAGGCAGCAGTTGCACACAACTGAATGAGTAGCAACACACACACACAAGGTCGGATTTGAAGCTAGAGGTGTGCAGCATCAATGCCGCCAATAAAAAAAAAAAAAATAAATAAAAAGTATAGTCCCCACCCCAAAAAATCATAAAAATTTATCATCATATCATAATCATTAGGCTAAAAGGCTTGATAGCTATAAATGCACATTGTAGATACATACATAAGAGAAAAGTCTAAAAACTAGCAAGTTTCTGTAACGCATGCGCCTAACTAATTTTAGCTAACATCAGCTTACTTTTCACCAATTTTACGAGTTTTACTATTCATTCTTTAATTTCCCCAGCAGCTGTATTGAAGTTAAGTCTGTCTAAGCTAAATTGTTGTGACGTCAAATCATCAGTCAAGTAATGAAATAGTCCACGTAAACCCCGCCCACAGTCCACTAGGGAGATGACCGTCTAAATGTTTGGGCTAGGTGTTTTCCGACTGAGCGTACTCACTGGAGGATTGTACTGTGTAGAGTAGCATGTGTGTGTTTGTGCAAGTGTATGTTGCCAAAATGTTTACCTGTATTAGCGTGAACTAGACATATGGAGAATTCCAACTCATTCGTTATAGTAATTTTTTTAGTGTGTAATTGGATTCCATGTGAAAACTAATCTCACACACTCACATGACCCTTCTCCACGACTAATGGATAAAGTCTAACCTCTAACAAATCGACAAAATCAAATTATACTAAATAGGTTAAAAGGCAAGTCCTCAGCAGTTTTGTCTGAAGGTTCTTCTAACTTTCCCAGGCAGGGGCAGAATTACGGTACTTTGACTTTATTCCGAGCATGTAACAATAAAACAAACAAAAGTAAAATCAAGCAAATAAATCTATGTTCGAAAAGGAGTAAGAAGAAATATAAATTTAAAAAGTATAAATTTAGGCCCCGTTCTGACATAATAACATTTACCCTCCGGAATGTGCAGATTTATAGATTCTCTATTCTGTTTGGACAGAAGAGATCGATTCATTTTCTGTTACAGCAACTAGGAAAGTTATACAGTATTTCCTAAACAAATGGCAACCTCAGAGTCTGAAAAATGAGCTGGCTCCAAAAGTGAGATAATCCCCATAAACCCCCCCATTTTAAACTGCTTAATAAACTGCTAATTCGAATGACAGCTGCAATGCAGGTGTGAAACTGCTAGCTGTCTGCTATGCATCCCTTTAGCTAACCAACTAACTGGAATTGTTGTAGTTGAACTTACCACATGAAATGTACGATTTGACATGACGACGTATAGAGTGCAGATGATCAATCAAATCCAGAGGAACATCAGCATATAAATTATGCTAGCTTGTGGTAATGGGGTCCGTAGGTGTGCTCTAATCAACAGCCAGGTTAAATTTGTTCCATCCATTTACCCATTCATGGATTAACCAGGGTTTATGTGGAGTCAGCTCCTGCCATGATGGCGATGCCCAGAGCTCCCAAAGTTCAACGTCAAAGCCGGTCCTCAGAAAAGCTGGGTGATGTCATTGAGGGTTTTTCCAGTTCTCTTTGTACCATCTATGGTTCTAACATAATACAGTCAATAATATTAGGCATACTGTGGTCGACCTACTTTAGTATACTGCCATCTGCTGTATCGGAGTGCGTGGGTATGTGTGCGTACAAGAGTCCAAATTCTTATTTTTCCACACTTTACTGATCATAGAGAGATCATATTTTTGTGTAGTTGTGTTACGCATTTTGTGGAAAATACCCATGCCCTTTGTTTAATTTTTTGCATCAATCATTATCATGGCCAGTAAACTAACGAGTAATCGTGAACAAACAACCATCATGTAGCGATCAGGGTAAAACTTACAACATATGATGAACCAAATGTAATGTCTGAGAAAGAGTACTTTTTTCAATAGAATGCTGCAGAATAAAACAGAAACCTTCAGAGGGTGGTATAAATTTTAAGCACATTGAGCTGAGCTGACACACACATGCGTGCTGACACACACACGCTGCTTGACGTGTTGGAATGATTTGTTGGCTAAACATTTGCTATTAAATCCTTCTGCTGTTATAGTTTACACCGATCAGTGCTGAAGTAAACATATCAAAAGCACACACACACACACACACACACACACACACACACACACACACACACACACAATCTGGGTTTCCTAAACTTTCTGCCCTTTGTTATTGGTAATTTAAGGTCAGTGGTCAGATACAATGTGTACATGTGTGTGTGTGTGTGTGTATGTGTTTGTAATGGTGCTTTATAATGGATTACCTTGTAAACATGGCCGGTCAGCAGGGCCATGCTTAATGGTAAAGGTTATTCAAGTCTCCTAATTTGTTGCCCCAAACACCTGAGTGTCCCTGTCATGCTCGTAAACAGGAAATGACATCAGTTACTACTGGACGTGAGCCAACAGAATCCAGGAATAAAACAAAAGCAGCTTCCTCGAGTCCGTGTGTGTGAAACAATAGGGTAAAAAAAAACACAGCGAAGGCTGCTGCTGTGGTCACCATTACTCTCGCACACACATATACACACACATATACACACACATATAAACACACATATAAACACACACACACACACACACACACACACACACACAAAGAGAAAGAATTAAATGAGTACATGTGGTGAGAGGGATGGAGATGGAAAACACCTTTCTAAACTTAATGAAGAAAGAAAGAAAGAAAGAAAGAAAGAAAGAAAGAAAGAAAGAAAATTTAAATAGATTATTAAATAGAGAAAAACATGGACAACATGAAAGGCAGAAATGAACAAAAAAGGAAAGTATCAGTATAAAGAAGAAAATGTACAAAAAAAGGAAAGCACTGTGTGTGTGTGTGTGTGTGTGTGTGTGTGTGCGCGCGTGTGCGTTCGCATATCCGTGTGTGTCACATGCCTCAGAGGCCGACAGAGAGCTTTAATATACACATGTAAGCCACCCTCAATCAGCATCCTTCACATGACCATCTCCTCTACCTGAAACTATGAATCACAGCGTGTGTGCGTGGTGTGTTTAAGGAGGTTAACAACTTAGCACATCCATGTCTGACTAGTGAAAATGTTTAGCACTTCATAATGTTTGTGAAATGGGTCCGTGTCTTCAGTTACAAGAAAGCAAAAAAAAAAAAAAAGAAGATGACAAGAAAAAAAGATACTAAACCCGTGACTCAGTGTCTTCGGATTGGAAGTGTTTACTTTTGTTTATAGTGTGTGTCTTTTATTCACACACACACGCACACACACACACACACACACACACACAGATCTGAGACGGTCCCTGTACGCGTTTAATCACGTTTCCTGGATGTCGAGCCACGTTCCCCAGCATGTTCAAGCTAATCTGGCGAATCGCTTTGTCAACCAAATGAGGAGCGAAGCTGATTTAGCTTCACGCTCAAGGTTTATGAACTCGTTATTAATTACACTAATCCCCGGTAATCCTTCTCCGACCTGGAGCCTCGGCTCAAAACCTTCTCCCTTGTTGATTTTCTTTCAGCTTGTCTTGAATTATCAAGTTCTTTTTTTCTTTTTCGCCTTTTTGTCATTTTTTTTTATCTATTCCTAGCTGTACTGCTACCACCTTTTGTGAGACTTTTTTTCATAACCAAATCATTTTGTTTACAAATCGATTTCTTCTACTAATCAGGTTATGGATGTGATTTTGATTTTATTCAAATTTTTTATACATTCAAATGATTATTTATTTGAAATGGCTTTAGTTCTCAGATATCAGTATCAGTTACTACACCAATTTTGCTGTATAAAGGTCTTGTATAGGTTTTAATAAAAGCATTCTACTGCAAACAGTTGGTTCCACGAATATATGTTTTATGCACATATGATGTTTTATTATAATACTTAATTTCTTTTTTAATTTTTTCTTTTTCTTTTTTCTTTTTTTTTAAAAAAAATATTTTTTTACATTATATTTATTTTTTTTGTCAACATATTATCAATAATATTGTTAATATTTTATTTTTTATTTTTCTATTAGTTTTTATTTACTTGTATTGTTATACTTTACTTTTATTCTTATTATTTAATTTAAATTTTTATTATTTAATTTTATTCTCTACAATGTTTTTTTGTAAAATTTTGTTTTCTATCTTTTTTAAATATTTATCATGACATGTCATTTAATGATATGCTTTTAGTTGTTATAATTTTATTTGTATTATTAATACTTTATTTTTATTCATTTTACTGTACTTTTTCTATTTTTTATCATAAAATAATATTTTTATATGTTTTATTTATTTATTTAATTTTATTATTTATTATTATTATTATTATTATTATATTTTGTTTGGTTTTATTTCTATATTATTACAGTTTATTTTCTATTATTACATTTAATTTGTATTATTTTTACATTATTTTACTTTAATTATCATTTATCTTTATTCATATTTTTATGACGAAATTCTATTTTTTCTCATTGATTTTTTTTGTTATTTTTTTCTATTTTATTACATTTTATTCTTCCTTTTTATTTTTTTCTTATTATTTTCCTACTGTTTATAACTGTTAATAAGTTCTTCTTAGTTTTTATTTGTTTTATTGCTTTTTTCAATCCCTTTATTTTGTTTCTTTTTCTGCATCTGTTCCTGATTTTGTATTATCCCTATAGACCTATCGTGTGGTGATGCTGTAGGGGAGGCGCGTGGTTGGATAGGAAGGGTGTGAGTGGGGGGTTGTGGTGGTGCTCAGCCCCTTCTTGGAGACTGCTCTAAGTAACGTGGAGTAGTTTCTTGCCATTAAACAGCTGCAGATGCTGTGTGGTTAGTGCAGAGTTTTTTATGCAGCCTCTCATCGTGAATGTCGCATTTACATTCAGCTGAGAGAATGAATCGTCTTGATATGGAGATTATTTTATGATAATATTCTTGTAGCCCAAAAATAATTCAGGTATTGCTATGGTCGTTGCTTTACCTAAAGGGGTGGCAGATTGTGCATATCAACAGATAAACATCTTTTATATCAACAAATAAAAGAGTGAATGATTCTACATCTATGACCCATGACACCGATTGTATCTATATAGCTCTCTGTATTTTTGTGACCAAGTATGCCCTTTGGAAATACTGTGGTAAAAAACAAAAAATCTGAGCTAGAAATACCTGCACAATGTGTAAATGATGGCTTTAAGTGTACCTCATCACACATCACTTAAGTCTGTAATATTCTCCCCAAAACATAAACACAACTATGACCCTGACCAGGCAGTTACTACGGACGAATGGATGATCTTTGTAAATGCATCGTGCAGGTCTTGCAAGCTTTTATATTTTGCCTACATGAAAGTAAAAAATGTCCATTCCCTATTAGGAATACACCGAAGTGGCCATTTTTATCAGACATACCTACTAAGGACATAACTATGAATATGGTATTGGGATTTTTTTTTATTTTTGCACCACAGGACATTTGGTCGAGGTTAGTGGTGCAAAAATAAAAAAAATCCCAATACCATATTCATAGTTATGTCCTTAGTAGGTATGCCTGATAAAAATGGCCACTTTGGTGTATTCCTGCTTCTGATTCTGACCTACTGCTGCTTTTGCTGCTACTCTGATTCAAAGGCCCATATAAGAAAGATGTTTCAGATTACGACATTTCCCTGAGGTGTTTTGACCATGTCATCTAAAGAAGAAATCAGCAGGAGATCCCACTGTCAAAACCGAGAGGTCATGATTCATTAAAACTCTGCAACAACACTGAACTCGGCCTGTACCGAATTTCCACCATTACGATCATGTGTGGTGTGTGTTCGGCCAAGTAGTTACTGGAAAAATGTACTACACTGCATATGGCTTTGACCCTTTGATTTATGAAAAAAAAAATATATGGAATGATTTAAACGGACTTAGATAATAGGCCGCTAGCATGCTAAAATACATACATGCTATTTAGCAAGGGCTGAGTTTAAATCTCGCACTATAAATTCTCTTGACCGTGTGTGGCTCTACCCCAGACGTCACTCTACCAAACCTACTGTATACAACACTATAATCTGACGCTGCTAACATAGGTGTTCCATATGGTCATATAGTATGTGGCTTGGGACAGAGCCCAGTAGAAATGCAAAAGAGTACACAACTTGCTATGTCACCTTTCACACCAAAAGGTTGTGTTTCCATCCTTCTTAAATACAAATCTCTCATCTTCAGGTTCTCCGTCTTTGAGCGGATCCTCCACGGTAACGGTTTTGGTTGATGACGTAAACGACATGGTGCCACTTTTCTCCTCATCCTCCTACCACACCTCCATATCAGAGAACGCTCCAACAGGAAGTGATGTCATGCTGGTCAATGCCTCAGATGGAGACGTGGGTCAAAATGGAGTAATTAGGTAAAAATATTTTTACCTTAAAAAGTTTTGACCCCATCCAAGGTATTGTTGGATGTTTGGTGTCTCAGTTGTTTTAGTTTAATTAAGTCTGTTATGTAGTCCATAGTCCAACTTTAAATTCACCCTTGTTGCACATGTTCTCACACTCTGATACACAAACCCAGCCCATTCTGAACAGTCCTACTCCCTGCTGGGGGTGAGTATTGTGCTCCAGTTTTGGAAAAACACGCTAATGAGGATAATGATGGACAGTGACAGAAAGACCAGCACGCAATGGGGGGTTTCAGAACAGTTTTTATCTCGGTGTTCTGTCCACATTTAAATGACCCATTTTAAATTGTCCCTAAAAGTGGAAAAATACAGACATTTTTTTTCTCCAACAAAAAAAATTTAATTCAATGTTTATTTAATTTAAATATCTTTATAAATCTGAGGCAGAAAAGTGATTATTAGTAGTCTCCTGAACCACCGGATTAGTAGCTTTTGCTTTTATGTAGGGTTCCCTAAAAATGGGTGGGAAACGGATATGATTCAGTTAGCGAAAAAATCAATAATACATTCAAATTTAAATCTAGATTATCTGTAAAGCTGCTTTGTGTCAATGTCCATGTCCCCGTCCATGTTAAAACCATTAATGCTGGATCTTGTGTATTTGTCCACAGTTATAGTCTGAGTGGAGGAGATGGACAGTTTTCCATAAATCCTGCCACAGGACAAATAATAACCAGCTCACTTTTGGACCGAGAAATCCAGTGTAGTTATGAACTACTGGTGGTCGCATCGGACAGTGGGCATCCAATACCTCTGTCCAGCTCAGCCACAGTTTCTGTGATTGTTAACGACATTAATGATAATCCACCACGATTTCATCACCACCCGTATGTCACACACATTCCTGCCTCTACAGCTCCAGGTAGGTGTTATAAGAACTTTGATTAAAGAAAAAAAAAGTATAATTTAAATGAAATGAGATATCTTTACATTAAAAACAATTTTGAGCTTGCATTATGCACTGGACCATCCATTAAGGGATAAACCCTGAAAGAAACGCTTGATATGGTTAATTATTTTCTGTTTTTTGGTATGCAGGTTCATTGGTGTTTGCCGTCACCGTGACAGATGAAGATTCAGGCTCCAATGCTCAGCTGCACTATTCTCTAATTGGCCGAAACTCTGAGAAATTTAAAATCGATCCAATCCGAGGAGCCATAACTGCTGGCGACAAACTTACTGGCACTTCAGAAGTTACATTTACGGTTCGTGTCAAAGATGGCGGAAAAAATCCAAAAATGGATTCTACAACTGTGACTGTTCGTTTTGTATCAGGTGGAGACTTCCCAGTCATCAATATCAAAGAAAAAAGCTTCACTTTTCCAGAAAACCAAGCCATCAACACTGTCGTTACCAAAGTTACAGGATCATCTACAAGAGCTGGACCGTTGACATACTACATTGCGAGTGGCAACTTGGACAACGCGTTTCACGTAGACCAGCTTTCAGGAGAACTTTCCATTAAAAACGCCTTAGATTATGAGAACATTGACAAGTATGTGCTGTGGATTGAAGCACGAGACCAAAGCTTCCCCCCCTATTCAGCATATGGGAAGATTGAAATCACAGTGTTGGATATTAATGACAACAGTCCTGTTTTTGAGAAAGAACCCTTTTATGCAGAGATTTTGGAGAACCTTTCACCTCAAAGAGTACTTGTGGTGTCAGCGCTTGATGAGGACAGCGGCCCTAACGGGCAGCTGGAGTATGCTATCACTGAAGGAAATCAGGAAAATAGCTTTAGCATCAATCGGGCAACGGGAGAAATTCGCACTACTCGGCCATTGGACAGGGAAAAGGTAGCTCAGTATATCTTGAGGGTAAAAGCTACAGACCATGGCGCATCACCAAAAAGCACTGCGGTCAAAGTCATCATTAGTGTTCTGGATGTGAATGATAACGCTCCAAGGTTTTCCAAAATTTTTAGTGCTACAGTACCTGAAAATGCTCCTGTGGGATACACAGTGACCCGCGTGACCACTACCGATGAGGACGCAGGTGCCAACTCTGTTAGCCGCTACACCATAAGTGATACAAGTCTTCCCTTTAGCATAAACCCCAGCACAGGAGACATAACCATAAGCAGGCCTCTAAACAGAGAGGACACTGATCATTACATTGCCAAAGTCTCTGCACATGATTCAGGCTGGACTGTCAGCACCGACGTCACTATATTTGTGACTGACATAAATGACAATGCTCCTAGATTTAGCAGGCCATCCTACTACCTTGACTACCCTGAGCTCACTGAAATTGGGTCACTGGTTACTCAAGTTTCTGCTACAGACCTTGATGAGGGATTTAATGGTAAAATATTCTATTTCATTAGGTCTCAGTCTGAATACTTTCGCATCAATTCGAGCACTGGGGAGATATTCATCAAACAGCAACTCAAATATCAAAATTCAACTGGCCACAGTAATGTCAACTTAAACAGGCATAGCTTTATTGTGACAGCATCTGACCGTGGGGTCAAATCGCTGATGAGTGAAACCACTGTGATTGTGAATGTAATCGACAGCAATGATAATCACCCCATATTTGAGTCATCCTCCTACTTTACTCCTGTCACTAAGAGCGTCAAAGTTGGTACCAAACTCATCAAAGTCACAGCACATGACAAGAAAGACTATGGCGTCAACTCTGAAATTGAATACGCACTAACAGGAGGCAACAGCTCAAGTAAATTCCGTTTGGATAAACAGACTGGGTGGGTCACCGTTGCCTCTTCTCTTGCTTCTGATGTTAATAAAGTTTACCTGCTTGAGATAACAGTGACTGATAAAGGGACTCCACCTCTTTTAGATAAAACCATTCTTAAAATTGCTGTTACAGAAGAAAATCACCACACTCCAGAGTTTTCTCAAAGCCAGGTTACTGCTTCGGTCTCCGAAAGCCTTAATGTTGGTACGGCAATCCGCACTCTTTCTGCAAGAGACAAAGACAAGGACAAACAGATGAATGGACTCATTACATATGACATTTCTTCTGGCAACGATGATGGCCTGTTTTCCGTCAACAGTAAAACAGGGGTCTTGTCCTTGGCTAATCCTTTAGATTATGAGAAAAAACAAAAACATGAGCTTAGAATATCAGCTACAGACGGAGGATGGATAGCCAAGACCAGTTATGTTACAGTTAGCATCCATGTTACTGACGTAAATGACAATCCACCAGTGTTCGACCCTGACGAGTACTTCCCAGTTGTGCAGGAAAATGTACCGAGTGGAACCACGGTGGTTAAACTGAATGCCACAGATAAAGACTCAGGCCCCAATGCTATTTTGGCGTATGTCATCCAGTCATCCGACAGTGACCTTTTCATAATAGATCCCAACACAGGTGTCATCACTACACAAGGTTTTCTTGACTACGAAGCCAAACAAGTATATCACCTAACAGTCAAAGCATTCAACATTCCTGACGAAGAACGCTGTAACTTTGCGAATGTCAATATTCAACTAAAAGGAGCCAATGAATATGTTCCTCGTTTTGTATCTAAGCAATACTATTTTGAGGTTTCAGAGGCTTCGCCCAAAGGCACCATTGTTGGGGAGGTGTTTGCAAGTGACAGGGACTTAGGACAAGATGGTATTGTTTATTACTTGATTTTTGGGAGAAGCAGAAGAAAAGGTTTCGGCATTAATAAAAATACTGGCCAGATCTATGTCACAGGGCCACTTGATCGTGAAAAAGAAGAAAAGATCTCGTTGAAAGTCCTTGCCAAAAATGCAGGAAGTATAAGAGGGGCAGATATTGATGAAGTGTTTGTGAATATCACAATCCTCGATGCCAACGATCCTCCAGTATTTTCCCAAGAGTTATATGATGTTCAAGTGAGTGAGGGACTCTCACCTGGAGGTCTTGTCACCTTTGTGAGTGCTGAGGATTCAGATTCTGTGCCAAGCTGGAGCAGATTCACCTATTCCATTGCTTCTAATCATGAATCAACTGCTTTCACAATCAACCCACAAACTGGACAGGTTTCTGTGGCAGCTGAGCTGGATCGTGAGACAACACCTGTGTACAACTTGACCTTGCTGGCTATAGACTCTGGCTCCCCTGCAGCTACTGGAACTGCCACTTTGATTGTAACTCTTGAAGACATTAATGATAATGGGCCCACATTAGTGACTATAAGTGGGGAGGTCATGGAGAATCAAAGAGCAGGAACAGCAGTGATGACCCTTAGCGCTACTGATTCAGATCTGCCACCGAATCAAGGTCCTTTCTCCTACAGTCTGCTTACAATTTCATCAACTGCAACTTACTTCACATTAACCTCATCAGGAGAGCTTAGCACTAATCGAGAAATTGATCGAGAGCAGATCAGTGATTTCTATCTTTCTGTGGTCATCAAAGATTCTGGCATTCCTCAGATGTCTTCCACAGGCACCATCCATGTCAAAGTTAATGACCAGAATGATAACCCATCTCAGCCTCGCTCTGTTGAGATATATGTTCATTACTTTGGCAACATGTTCCCTGGGGGGTCCCTGGGGATTGTGAAACCTCAGGATCCGGATATACGGGACTCATTCCATTGCACCTTGATCCCCCCTGTTGCAAGCCTTTTTAGTATTCCCAAAGGAACCTGTGACCTAAGCTCAAATTCCAGATCCACGGATGGCACATTTGACCTCTTAGTCCGAAGCAGTGATGGAGTACATGGTGCCGTCAACAGCAATGTCCGCATTTTCTTCATAGGGTTCAGCAATGCTACAGTGGACAACAGCATACTGATCCGACTTAATTCCCAAAGTATCAGCAACTTCCTTGATAACCACTACCTCAGTTTCTTACGCATAGCAAACTCCCAGCTAGCAGGTCTTGGTACTGGAGTTCAGCTCTACAGTGCGTTCGAGTTGAACAACCAGACCTTCCTTATGGCAGCTATCAAACGTGGTCATGGACAGTATGTAAATCCAAGTGGTGTGACTACTTTTTTCCAGAGTATAAAAGAAGCATTGCATAGGCAAAGTGGTGTTAAAATAGATTCTGTGGACCACGACCCCTGTACCAACAATCCTTGCCACAATGGTGGCAACTGCAAACGGCGTCTTGGTGTCGGACAAGACATGATGACCACAGAGAGCGTTCCAGTCATTCTCGTCTCAAATCGCCCCCTGCAGCCCTATGTCTGTAACTGCAGGCCAGGATATGCTGGTAGTCTATGTGAAACCGACATTAATGAATGTCTTCCATCACCTTGCCACAACGGAGGAACCTGCCACAACCTTGTAGGTGGCTTTTCATGTTCCTGTCCAGAGGGTTTTACTGGCATGGCATGTGAAAGGGATGTCAATGAGTGCCTGTCTAATCCATGCAAGAACGGGGCACTGTGCCAAAATTTCCCCGGTGGCTTCAACTGCCTTTGCAAGTCAGGATTTGCAGGTACAGTACATGTCATCTAGAACTTACAAGCAGCACCACTTCAGCTATTGGTCATGCAATTCCATGTTCTCTTTGCACACAAATATAGCAAAGTTTTAATCCAAGAAAAATATTTGCTTCTGAGCAACTGGAGAGGTGTTGTAACTCTAGCATTCAGTGATGACTGCCAAGAAACAATTGCTGTTAGGGTTACAGGTTGGGGGGTATCAGCGATGATACATATCAACTTGTCATGTTTAGGTTCAAGTTAATGGGATGATACAGTTTGACCCTAATAAGGACAAAACTACAGACTGACCCTAAGTGCACTTGAGTCAAGTTTCACTACCTGCTTACTGTGGATTAAAGCCTTTCCATGTTTATGCTTTGAAGAGCTCTGTAAGTTAAGAGTTCATTTGGCAGCCTTCTTAATGGAGTCTTGAAAGGGAAAATACTTTAACGGTGTTCTTGCTGTTAACTCTTGGATGTAGCAAGCATCTGAAAAGTGACCTAATTAGATAGGTTCCCGGAGTGTCAACACGCCGTGGTCTAGATTAGTCCCTAAATGTTAGTTGAAGACTTAATAAATGTAACTGAGCTAGTGTGTAAAGGGAGTGAATGCACTTAACTGTTTACAATAATATTACATTGAATCAGCTCTGTTTGGGCAGCTGCTGCCTGTAGCTTTTGGAAGGGCCTCTTCATATGGAGCTACAGCAGACGGTTTGTCTCTGGCACGCTCAAGCTTTGAGTCATTATTGTCCTATTTTATTATGACCATAATAAATGATTGCGCACATTTGTGTCTGAGGCCCCAGATAAATGGGGGCTGCAGAATATTACACCTATTGACTTACAGTAGTTTGCCTGCCCTCCTGCTGAACCCCTAACTTCCTGTTTTGCTGGCTCAACTGTAGGGAAGGAATTTATGTCCCTTACACTTTTTTGTTTTATATTTCTACAAGCACGGTAAGAATATGAGAAAACTAAATCAGAGGTTTGCACATTCATGAGTTTGCATTCATGACTTGCCATTTTGTATTGATCACTTTATTTTGTTACTCCCATTGTATAACATTAATTTTACAGGCCTCCCAGATCTAGTAGTATATATGTTGATGAGTTAATGCTGTCATGAAAGGTATATGCTTTCATCCCCTATTTTCTTAGACACTTGGGTGCATTTACAAGGTGAGAGCCTTTCAGAATGGTTTTGGCTGAGAAGGTTGAGGTAGACCAGAACTAGATGGAGTGCAACCTCACCAAATTCCCTGTTGGTTTCTGGGAGCCCTGTACATGAACAGCCCTTCACCATATGCCTGTGTCATCCTCACCTCATTTGTTTTCATTTGTGTTGTTTCATGAACTCAGGGAAAACCTGTGACTCTATCATCAATTACTGTGAGTGTAACCCCTGTTTCAATGGAGGCTCCTGCCAGAGCCGCGTGGAAGGCTATTACTGTCACTGTCCGTTTGGTAAGTCATCACTCCAGCTGCAAAACCAGGTGTTCCAGGCTTGTTCTCAAGCAGTGTTTATCAGACTTGGCCATGATTCAGGCCATACTGGAAAATATCAAGATCTGCAAGGAGTGAAATATACATCCAATGTAAAAAAAAAAAATCAAATGTAACCTGTCATGTCAGATTTTTGTGAATCTTTGTTAAGCATTTTAAACCTTGTTGACTTTAATTTTAATCATAAAGCAATAAAAAGTCATCATACCAGTTGTTAAAATACTAATTTATACCTTTCTAATTTACTCCAGGCGTTTTTGGGAAACACTGCGAGCTGAACAGCTATGGATTTGAAGAGCTGTCCTATATGGAGTTTCCAAGTTTGGACCCCAACAATAATTATATTTATATCAAGTTTGCCACGCTAAAGGACAACGCACTGATTATGTACAATCATGACAACCAGACCGGTGACAAAGCTGAGTTTCTTGCGCTAGAGATCTACGAAGGCCGGATGAGGTTTTCTTTTAACTTGGGCAGTGGCACCTACAAGCTGATGACTATGGTTCGAGTTTCAGATGGTCAGTTCCACACAGTCATAGCCAGGAGAGCAGGAATGGTAAGTCAAATGTAGAGTTGTTGAATAATATAACATCTAACAATGGTTGTAAGCCATCCAGGTCATTTTTAAACATCTAGTATCGTTTTACAGGTCTTGTACCCCAAGATACATACTGTATATACGTATATGTTTAATGGCCTAAGATCTATAAAGTCTTTGCAGCTGTTTTGTACAGTTTTGTACTGTGGTTTTTTGGATTCACTTTAAATTAGCTGAAAACCTTAAAAAGCTAAACCTTAAAAACCTTTTGTTAGATGGATAGTTTTAGTTAGTTGTAACAGGAGGCCTGTCATTCATTCTTGAGCTCGCAGGAGTTTTGTAATATCTACTAAAATGATAAAATTCCAGATTCTGACATGGCTATCAATGTGATAAAAGTAGTAGCTTCAGATTGCATGTGATACAGTTCTAAATTCAGTCTTAATATTATTGTGGAGCAAAAGATTCAAACTTAGCCTTTCAGCACATCCCTGTGGAGGTGTAAAGAACACCCAATCTGTATGTTTGGAAAAGGTACTGTGGGTTATTTAGATGGGTATGTGTGTTTTTTTTTTTGGACACGGATTCTGAGCAGATGTTAAAGTCATAAGCAACCCTTGATCGTCCCTGTGTGCTTAAGGTCGAACTGTGTGAGTCAAGGCTACTTTTGTTTAGTTAAGACGTTCCAGTTTCTGCCCTGAGGCAGCTGCTGACTTTTTTATTGCCCTGTTATGACTTAAATGTTCCTTCATTTCTACCAAGAAGATACAATCAGGGGATGCAAAACTAGTTGGTTAAAGAGTCTGCCTATTAAAAAGGAGATCCTGGGTTTGAATCTCAGCAGTAGTTTTGTTTTCTGAAATTTGCCCCAGGAAACGTTTTTTGGGCAATAGTAGTTCAGTAGTAAGACTTATTTAAGCCCAAGCACTGCCAAGCTGCTAAGCTATGGGGAAAATACGGTACATAACTGTTTAGTTAAAATCGTGGTTTTATGTGTAGACCAGTATGTTGCGCAATAAACATGTTTGCAAGAAATGAAAGTTGTATATGCTGCAGCTGGATTCATTTTAGGAAAGAGGGCTCACAAGCACACATGCACACACACTCTACTATTTAATAACATCATTCATAAATCTATTAAAACACACACACACACACACACACACACACACACACACACACACACACACACACACACACACACATATAATCTCCAATCTTAAGACACCACAACTTCCTAACAGTTTGTAACAAGAGATCACGTCACTGTACTTCTGGAATTCTCCGCCCATTTATTCTGTATATCTTCATGGTCCAAGTCTTTGCCTTTCATATCTTAACGAATGTGATTCCGTGGACTCGAAGACCCAATTGCAGATCAGTACGCTTGCTGCGCGAGGTCTTTCTTTGCGGCCAAGGCGCTTTGAAGTGTAGAGCCGCAGTAATAAAAAGCCCAGATGGTCGAGCCATGCGGTAACTCAACTGTATCAGTGTACACCAAAGCTGCAGAAGACAAATGCGTCTTGTTTCCATCGTTGGTTTATTTTTTCGCAGCCGTATTTCACTTCCCCGAGCCATGGCTCTGCGTTAACGATTAGGAACGGGGTCTTTTTTTTTTCTTTGCGGGTTTCTGTAGTGTTTACCCAGAGGCTTGTGTGGGCGCCAAGTTTCGCCCCCTGTTTTTCAACACCTTTGCGCTCTTTCCATCTCTCTTGCCACGACCGTCTTTCCTCTCTCTGTTCATAAACCACAGAGTTGTGGGTTTGGACACAATAGCAGTGAGGAGCCATCGTGTGTTTGTTTAACAAGGAGAGGAATGATGTTTCTATTTAACTCACTGTAACTCTTTATTTCATTCACAACAATTCTGCCGGATCTCATTTCTCCTCATGTGAACCTTTAGTTTGGGGTCTTCTCAGTTTAAAAGGAGAGAAGAAATACAGTAGGAAAGTCCAAGCAGCCATTCAAACTCATCCATGATACGTTTCTTAAATGCTGTTCACGTTTTCCCTGCAGTTCACCCTACCTACATCATTACTGTAAGAATGAAAATCTTAGCACATATGCTAACCGGTCCTTTATAGGTTTCACTAA
>QMIH01000029.1:368209-411901 GCA_003987875.1 Clarias batrachus | reverse complement strand
ACACACACACACACACACACACACGTGTATATTCCCCCCCCCCTTACCTCAAGTCACTGCAGTAAGGTGGATACAAAAATAAGGAAACTCCTAGCAGGGATGCTAATTCATCCTCAGTGTCTTTAGTTAAATCATAAGAGCTTTAGGCATTGTTTTTCTTTACCCCATCTTCAGTTGCTACAGTAGAAATGCTAAAAGAATTAAGACATTATAAGCACCCATGCTAAAACTGATCCTCTGTAGGTTTTGCTAGTTGGTAACATTATTAGCATTTCTTGTACAGTATTTACCTCATCTCAATTCATTCCAGCCTGAAAGACACAAGAAATGGAGGTAGAAATGGAACTCCTTCGCAGTAGGTTTTGTTGATTGTTAGTACCTTGAAAAGGAGGGGGAAATTCTGTCTAGTCATCATGTTTTGCTAAATAGTTAGCATTGATAGCATCCCTAACTTTGCCTTAAGTTAATGCAGCTAAAGCTAATTCAAAGTGTATTTTGCTTCTTTCTTTTTTTTGTCATAAGGCTGCATCACTCACTGTTGATCTGTGTGGAGAAGAGCAGGAGCCTGGGTACTGCACTGTCAGCAATGTGGCTGTCCATACTGACTGGTGAATACACACTTATATTTACAATATTAGCTGTAAGGAATGCATAATATATATAATATAATATATTTCTTGTTCCTTCTGGATTCATTTGCCTAAATTAGCTTCATTTGGAAATCAGCTTAAATGTTTTACCTTTTTCTCTCTCATTGTTTTTTCTCTTTCCCCATCTCTTTATCTCATTATCTTTTCTATTTCTATTTTTTTTTTCTTTTTACTTTTGTTATCCTCTCTTTCGTTTAACCCCCATAGGATTTTGGACGTACAGCCCAACCGTTTGTCAGTCGGTGGCGTTCGGGCAATCGAACCGCTCCTACAGCGCAAAAACCAGGTGAACACACATGATTTTGTTGGCTGCATTATGGAATTTGCCATCAATGGACGTCCTCTGGAGCCATCGCAGGCTTTAGCATCTCAAGGCATCTTAGACAGGTGCGTTACACACTCAACCAATAACATAGATAGACTAAATTAATGTCACTTTAAAACATATGTATTGTCCTGTACTGTACTATTGAAATGTTTTAGTGTTTTATGCAGTAGTGTTTGTCTAAAGTGGAGGGTGTTACCAGTTGTCCTAGTACTCCTGAAGTTGCGATAGTTTGCTATCCAAGATTAGTTATACTTGCTAGCAATACTGTACTAGCTACTCTTTAAGTATTGCAACAAATATTTTTATCTTTGTTATGAGATTAGAGATTGAATAAAGATGTATTCAGACAGGAGACATTAAGCTGAAAATGCTAACAATACTGTAAATGGCAATTTTCAGCTAGGCATGAACACTGACTGGTCAAAAAAGTTGCCATTTCAGAAGGGTCAAATTATTGGGCTGCACTAAGCGAAGAAAACAACTAAGAAGCTTTGAAATTACTTTGGACTTTGGTTAAGAACCCTTCAATACCTCAATACATTCAAATCTAGTCAAACCTTCAATACCTCATACAAACCATACACTATCCAAAGTATAGTGCTGCTGATAGTGATGCTAGGCAGAAAAAAGGCTTGAATTTGCTGGGGAGCATAAAGATTGGATTTTGGAGCCATGGAAAATCTTGAAGTCTCATAGGTTCAGACTGATCCTAGTCCAGAGCGATGGACATGTCAGGGTAAGAAGGGAAGTGCATTAAGCAATGCACCCATCAGACATAATGGCCACTGTACAAGCCTAATGTTATGAATGTTATGGGGCAACAAAATGAAGTCAGCTGATGACCTGAATACTGAATGAGCAGGTTATCACATCTATGGAGTTGTGCTTCCCTGATGGCATAGCGATATTTCATGACTGTAAAAACATGTTTCTGGTAGTATGAGGAACCATTTTCACACATGAAATCTTAGAGTATGTGACCTTTCACTGTGTTTCACATCTCTTCACGGCTGTTGACTGATTCAGTGTTTTAAGTCTTCCTTGAACACCATATATTTGCCTGTGGTTTATTTATACGAAATGCCCTGTATGGCGAAGGCTTTTGAAGCCTAAAAGAAAACTATAGTTCATCTGTGTACAGTATACTGTGAGTTTGGTCGATGGAGAGGAACTCTCAAAACAAACAAACTGTCTTAGACACACAGGGACAAGAAAAAAAATACTTCTACCAAGTATGTTTCATATGGAGAGAAAGAGATACAGTAGTATTTTGATAACTGGTAAAATAAAAACAGTTCTTGGCTCTGGACTCTTTTTGGCTCAACTGTATTCATACACACTCAGTGAGCGCTGTGCCCACAACAGGCAGCTATTAAAGAACCAGTGAACCTCCTGCTGCCTAATACACTTTTTTTAGTTGCCAAACGTATGGTTTTGTAAGCTAGAAAAAAACTTGCAGCTAATATGCTAATGCAGCTCGGTCTCTTTCCATCTGTTTTTGTTAGTGGTGGGATCATCTCATCTGCTTCTCTGTCTGTCTGGCTGTACATCGTGATGTTGTTTTTATGTGTGTATGTGTGTGTGTGTTTGGTTGTCTTGCAGATGTCCGAGGATGGAAGGAGCATGTGTCACTAACCCTTGCAGGCATGGCGGGGTGTGTTTGGACATGTGGTCATGGCAACAGTGCCAATGCACGGAAGGACTAACTGGCAAATACTGTGAGAAATGTAAGGAATATGATTAATTGGGGTGGTTTTGTCAAAGAGAGTATTGATAGAGAGTAATGGGATATGACACCTCAGAGGGGACAGTTTGGTATGGATTTACAGTATGTGATAAGATATGTCAGAGGGGACAGTTTGGTATAGTCTAATCGAAAACAGTTTTTAAAAAAAGCAGTTTGATATAAATTGATGGGGTAAGACAAGTCAAATACTGTGGTTTGATATTGATTGATGAGGTAAGACAGGCCAAACAAGGCAGGTTTTTATAGATTGATGGGGTAAGACAGGTCAAACAAAACGGTTTAATATAGGTTGATGGAGTAAGACCAGGCAAACTGATATAAATTGAAGACTGGTTACTATAGATTATGGAGTAAGACTGGTCAAACAAGGCAGAAAATATTGATTAATTGGTTAAGGCAGACCAGAAGGGGGAGACTTGTATAGCTTGATGTGGAAAGACAGGTTAGATAGAGAAGGTTGATATTGATAAATGAGTAAGCTGGGTCAGCGGGGATACAATTTTGTTCAGACCAACAGTGCAATATTGGACATTAAGGACAATTAGGACAGGGAAAACAAAAACAGTTTGATATTATTTTTGAGTTAAAAGTGATCAATAAGGCAGTTTGATATGGATTAATGGGGTAAGGCAGGTCAAAAGGGGGCACTGAAATATTGATGTGATGAAGCATCTGTTCATATACTGTAGATAAATGAGGAAGACGGGTCAGAGGGAGGGGGGTCACAGTTAGCGTGGGCAGCTTTATTTGACAAAATTAGGTAAGACTGGTCAGTTTTAGCTGATTTTGAATAAGTGGATAAAATTCGTCAGAGGAGACTGATTTGGATCTGTTGGAATGGGGCAAGTTGACTTGGAGTTGGTAAGTAGGTAAAATTGGTCAGAAGGGGTAGCTTGATTTGGACCAATTGGGTAAGACTTCAGATGGGGCAGCTTGATTTGGTCAATAGTTGTTATGAGAATGACGGGAGAAAAAAAGCATCAGAGCTGTTTAAATTTGCGAATTTAAACACAGATCACCCAGATAAAAGGGATCACAGAGGATAAATTGATAAACGCCTGATGTGGGAAGATAGGTCAGGAGACAGCTTGATGAATCAGTAGTGTAAGAAAGGGTAGAAGGTAGTTTTGATAAAATGTCAGTATTTATAAGATTGGCTGGAAAGAGAAGATTAATCTATTGTATAAGGATACTGTCAGTGTGTTCAAATTGTTTGGAACAGGTATTGTAAAATAGGGCAATTTTATAAAAATAGGGGGACATGGGTTAGAATAGACTGGTGTTGATTTGACTCTGTATGCTAATGGAGCTAAAGATGGGACAGATTGATGAGGTAAGACATGCGAAAGGAGTAACTCTGATCTAGTAAAGTGGGGTAAGATGGGCAGGTGGGGCCAGTTTAATATAAAATAGATCAATGGGGTAAGTCTGGTCAGAGGATGCAGTTTGATATAGGTCAGAGGGGTAAGACCAGGCAGAGGACGGTTTTATAGAGACAGATGGGGTTCAGTGAGGGCGGCTGGTTATACTGATTCAGAAAGTATCTGAAGAACCGTCTAAAATAATTTTTCCTCTTTTCTCTCGTAGTCATTTCTGCGGATTCGGCTCTCTCCCTTGACGGTAGCGGGCGTTTGGACTACTCTCTCCGTCAGAGCTGGAAGAGGGACGTGATGATGCAGCGGAATTTACAAAGCACGTATCCACAGTCGCAAACACCCTCACGTACAAACCCCGAGAGCAGCAGTGTGGAGCTGAAGTTCCGCACTCGCAGCAAAACCGGAACAATTGTACACGTGCAGGAGATCTCAAACTACACTACTGTCAGGGTGAGAAGTAACACACACACACACACACACACACGCACACATACAGACACACACACAAAGCCTGCATTTACATTAGCAAGGGATGAGTTGCTGATACTTTTATGGTACAAGTAATAAACACACATATGATTTAAACATGTTTTTTATTGTTGAGTTACTCTGTGTGTGTGTGTGTGTGTGTGTGTGTGTGTGTGTGTGTGTGTGCTGTATTTCCTCACTCAGCTCCACTTCAAGTTTGACTAATGCTGGGCACAAACCCAATCACCCAAACCCTCTGTGTCTCTCTCTCTCTCTCTCTCTCTCTCTCTCTCTCTCTCTCTTGCTTTCTCACCACCATTTTTTCTTTCATAGCAATTCCTCTATCACTCTCCTTGACACACCAGCAATCCCTTGCTTCTTACTTCTTTTACCTTCTTTTTAATTGCTACTTCACCTCTCTATTCGTCTTGTCAATCCCTTTTCTCTCCCTTTTTTGCAATCTTCCTCAATTTGCTGTCTCTCCTTTTTTCTTTCTTTCTTTAAAAAAAAAATTAAGCCTCTCTCTCTCTCTCTGTCTCAAACACACACACACACATGCACACTAATACACACATACTGTATTACTACATGATGCTAGAGAAGCAGAGGTCAAGATTTGTTCCCCAGATTGATTTCCACTTCATTTTTTCTTTCTTTTTTTTTTCCTTGGCAAGATGGATTTTCCATTTCCAGAGTTTGTGACCGTTTTAAATCACACAACCTGCACAGTGTACACTCTTCCTTCTCTCCCCCTCGTGCTTTACTTCTTCGTTCTCCTGTTCCATGTTACCATAGACATCTTTCTCTCTCTCTCTCTCTCTCTCTCTGGCTTCAAAAGAACTCTTCTGAACTCAGTGAGAGAAGAGTGTAAATGTCTAATCTCACAATCTATCCATCTTTTTCTCTCTCACATACTCTCGCTTCCTTGGCTCTTCCTGTCTGTTTTGCTCTACAACCAACATATTTCTTTCCTTCCTTACCTTCTGTCTCTCTCTTTGTCTTTTGCACATTCTTTTTCCTTCCACACACTGACGTATATGTTACTGTCGTTATATTGTGCTCTAGCACTAACACTAACGACATGCATTTCAACTTTTTTTCTGGTCAGGGCAGTTGCCTAAGCATTTCACTGCATATCGTACTGTGTAGGATTGTGTATGTGACAAATAAAATTTGAATTTGATTTGAATTTGATTTAATGCATTTATTTGTTCCACGCACCAGCTGAAGAACGGGAACCTGCAGTACGTGTCTGACGCTGGTGTGGCCGGCAAGGTGGAGAGGATTGTCGGAGACGGGGTGTTCTCAGACGGTCAATGGCACACACTGCTGTTACGGAGGAACACGTCCTCCACCACAGTGCTCATTGATGAGACGATCCTGCGCGTCATTACTCGCACCACGCAGGACTTTGGAGGTCTCGACGTTCTAACGCTGTCGCTCGGAGGAGAGCCGCCACGGAACAACCTGCAGAAAACCTCGCCAGGTTAACCATCTTCATCTTCATATCAGCTTGAAGTTTTTGTTTTATCAGTTATAAAATGATAACCCAACATTTCCCTGAGCTGAGCATTTTTATTATAATTAGTCAATAATAATGTATACAATCACTGGGATAGATCTGTACTCTAGTTGCATAGGAAATATACAACGTGAAAGGATCGTCATCGCTCGGCAAACTAGCTGGCTATAAAGTCTTTTCCAAACAAGTGGAACATGGCATGATAGTAAAAGTTATGAAAGAGCAGGGTGACACTTTACAACAGGGTGAAATTACACTTAGCAGAATCTCAACCTGTTCTTACCGTGAGGTCATTTGAGAATTTAGCAAGAGGAAAGGAGGAGGAGGGAATGTGCAGACAAGGTGTGAACACACACTCAATATTTAACATGTAACAAGGACTAGCGTGGTTATATTACATCATCTTCATTACACAAAAATCATTATGCAACTTCTGAGATACTGAGATATAATCAATTACTGGGATTATATTCGTATAAATAGACTTTCCTTGTTATTTCTTTTTTATTATTATTTTGTTTCATTGTACAGTAGAACCTTGGATTACGAGCATAATTCATTCCGGAAGTGGGGTCGTATTCCTAAACACTCGTAAACCAAATCGGATTTTTCCATAAGAAATAATGGAAACTCAAATTATTAGTTCCACAGCCCAAGAAAATAAATGCATAAAAAGAATTGATGCAATATATAAAGTAAAAATAAAACAAATTAACCTGCACTTTACCTTTAAAAAAAGTAAAAATAAATCCTGACAGATAAGTGTTTCCGTTTATGCACGCCGACGCTGTGTGTGTGTGAGTGTGTATGTATGTGTGTGTGTAATGTACGTGCACACACACATTAATGGAAAGATTTTATCGGAAAAAGTAGCAAGGAATGTCGCTATTGACACTTGTGTGAGCGCATAGTAACGGAATCACTGCTTGTAAAAAAACAAAACAATGAACCTGCACTTTACCTTTGAAAAGAATCGTGACAGAGCGGAGTTTCTGTGTAGAGCAGAGAGCGTGTGTCTGTATGTGTGTGTGATGCCGGGGAGAGGAAAAAAAGCATTGTGTGATATCTCTATTAAGTGCTGACTTTTGCCTATATTACTTGTGCTAATTTAACACATGCCTTTTGTTCGTGCTTATATAGTAATTTTTAGGCTAAAGCATTGAAACCCTTTTTAATTTTAATATTTACAAATTTTTTAATATTTACTGAGAGGGAACAAGTAGTGAAGATAGAGTGTGTGGAAATGCCAGCAGACGAAGAGTTCAAGACACAGAACAAGACAAGACAGGATCAGAGAAGGAAGCATTTCACATTTATAGGGAAGGCTGGACTGGAAAATTGGCCTTATGAGGCCAAGAAGATGAGGGAGAACGAGACCTACAATTGACGGTAATGTAACCTAGTTAGGTACAGGGGCTGGACTGAAAAGAGGAGCCAAAACCTTTGAAAGTCCTTCAGGAAGCTTGGATAACTATTCCTCAAGACTACATTAAAAATACAAGAAAGTCTGACTCTTTAGAAGAAGTAAAATATGAAGAAATGTGGGGGTTGCCCATGTTTTATGCACAGTACTGCATATTAGGAAAGAATAAACACAATTTGACAATGGAGACAAGGCATTTAATTTGTATCAACTTCTGATCGTTCATAAAATAAACCACCTTATGAACCCAGTGGCAGCAGTGTTATCAAGCTAGCTTGCTATTACATTACATGGTAGGATATACAGCAGCTTGTTCAAAGAAACGTTGTTTCACCAAATATGAGTTGAGGTCTGAAATAGCAATGCTTTACTGATCAATCTATATTGAATCCAGGAATGTCTGGAGAGATTTTCTCTCTCTTTTTTTTTTTAACAAAGATAACATCTTTGGCCTTGTATATTGTGTTCGAAACCATCTGGATAAAATGGTGATGTGACTAATCAGAACGTGAGCGATCATATTTCCTCTTGATGTTGCCTCACCAACATAAACAGATGTTTATTGAATTTAAACCCCTCCAATCCCCCCCAATGTAAATGGAGAGGATTTGGTTTTGCTTTATTAGAGACAAAAAGGCCAAGTCGGCTTGGCTGAACCTGATCTCTCCAACCTGCATGTGGGGAAACTTTTATGTTCCCATATTTCGGATGCCGTTAGTGCATGTTTAAAATTTGTTGCAGTGAGATAAAGAGAGCAAATTTGACCAGATGTTGTGCATTTTACTGTGAGAGTTGTCGTGATGCAAGAAACAGAGGCTGTGCAATAAATAATAGGTTCTTGAGTGAAAATTTATGTTTTTGTTTTTTTTTTTTTACTCTCATCATACTAATAATCCTGTTAATGGTAAAATGGTAAGATTCTGTTTGCCATCCTCTATTGCTAATAATAATAATGCTAGACCATTGCTGATTATAAAGCAATTAAAGCAATGTTATTAATACTATTCATATAATAATCGTATTTGAATCATATATTTTTTATGCACATTCCTGTGTATATGATTATTAGGTGTTTTGTCATTAAAGTGGTACAAGTTTAACAGCAATTCATTTCTTCTTTCTCTTGTTTCAGGTTTTGATGGCTGCTTTTCATATGTAAAGTACAATGGCGAGCTCTTGCCGTTCTCTGGTGACCATCGAACTGTTGCCATCTCCATTTCTGGGACGGACGAGTCTGTGAAAATCGGTTGCCGTGGCCCGAACATGTGTGCTAGTGCCCCCTGCTGGGACGGCATGATGTGCGTCAACCAGTGGTTTAGCTACCAGTGCGTTCCTCCTGGAGACTGTACTTCCAGTCCCTGTCAAAACGGCGGCAGTTGCATCCCCACCAACCGTGGCGGCTTTTCCTGCGTATGCGATGAAATGTACACAGGACGAGTGTGTGAAACCCTGGTGGCATGCCTGGGTGTAACTTGTCCCCATGGCATGGTATGCAAAGTTGGAACCAACAGTGGATTTAGTTGTGTCTCTGACACCATTCACGAAGAATTCATTTTGCCCATTTGGGCAGTTCCAGCGATTGTGGGTGGCTGCGCCACCATTCTCGCTTTGTTGGTGCTTGGCCTTATTTTACACAATCACTGCAAAGGCGGTGGAAAGACAGCCATACCAAAGGAGGAAAAGAAAGCAAAGAAAAAGAAGAAGAAGAAGGGAAGTGAGAATGTTGCATTCGATGATCCGGATAACATGGGGGATGTTGACATGACTGTGCGGAAGCAGCCAGAAGGAAATCCAAAGCCTGACATAATTGAGCGTGAGAACCCCTACCTTATATACGATGAGACAGATGTCCCAGAGAGTGGTGACACAATTCCCAGTGCACCAGAAATTGCAGAGATCGAGCACTATGATATAGACAATGCCAGCAGCATTGCTCCATCTGACGCCGACATTGTCCAGCATTACAAGCAGTTCCGAAGCCACACTCCCAAATTCAGCATTCAGATTCAGCGCCATAGTCCTCTGGGTTATGCTCGTCAATCACCACTTACATTGGGCGCTGCGAGTTATTCTTACCAACCCTCTTATACTCAAGGACTCCGCCAAACACCGCTAAGCCATGCCCCCTGCCCTGCACCAACCCCTTTGTCCCGCCACAGCCCTGCACATTTTAGCAAACCGGCCTCGTTTTACCGTAGCACACCAACAAGAGAGGTGAATTTGAATCTGGCGAGGCGTGATGGAAGCCCTCTGGATCTTCATGGAGACAATTGCCAGTCAGCAGCTATCTTTAATTACACAGCATCACGTCTTGGAAGGCGCAGCAAGAGCCCACAAACGATGGCAGGTCACGGGTCAAGGCCTGCGAGCCGCTTGAAACAGCCAATCGAGCAAATTCCACTGGAGACCGGGCCTCCTATTGGATTATCCATAGAAGAAGTGGAGCGACTCAACACTCCTCGACCTAGAAATCCCAGCATCTGCAGCGCTGATCATGGGCGCTCATCATCTGAGGAAGACGCTCGGCGTCCGCTTTCTCGAGTGCGAAATCCTGCAGATGGAATTCCAGCGCCGGATTCGTCTTCCGAGAGTGACTCGCATGACTCCTTCACCTGCTCGGAGATGGAATATGACCGGGAAAAACCGGTCAACTATGGTTCTCGAGTTCCAAAACTATCACAAGTTAACGAATCTGATGCTGACGATGAGGATTACGGAGGGGGAAGAATCAAGCAAAGGAGGTACTCAAGCCGTAGGGCAGAGGGAGGAGCCAGTGGAGGCCACCCTCCCTTTGGGGAGTATCAGCATCACACACTGCCCCACAAACTGGGGCAAGGATCTGGCAACTTCAACTGGGACAGCCTACTAAACTGGGGACCAGGATTTAGCCATTATGTTGACGTTTTTAAAGATTTAGCTATGCTTCCAGAAAATTCTAATGCTGCTAACGACGTTGAAATGAACAGTGGCGATGGTTCAGTTACCATCATTGCCGAGGGAGAGGCAGAGCAATACGTATGAGATATTCTCTCTTGGACCAATCAGGACTGAAAGGACTAAGGACAGAGAGAAGGCAATCGCTTGCAATAATAAATGTTTTTTTTTTTTGGTTGTTTTTTTTTTATCTGTTTTTTTGGTACTTGTATTTGTAAGAAGACGAGCTTAAATGCAGTAAGGCAGAGCGATACATCTGTGATAATTCTCCTGATCCCTGTTAAGTGAGAACCATTTAAAATAGTCCAAATAAGTCTGAGTCCATAACTGTTTGTATTTCACTGTTGACTCTAGTGTTTGAGAATCTGAAATCTCACATTTCATAACATCAGCAATGGAGCAACTTGTTCAACAAACCACAGCGGGAAGTTTCATGATTAATAACCTTTCACAAAACCATGTCTTTTCTCCAATTTGTTGCAACACCATTGTGGGGCTGGACAATATATTATGTATCGTCTAATTTAAGCTAGCATTTGAATTTTATTACAAAAATTACCATCTCTTTTCAGTTACATAGAGCTGATGAAACTCACTGAATTGTGAGTATAATTTCTGCCTGGTTCCATTGATTTTCTGTGGACGTCAAATAAAAAATATCACAGAAATCATGTTTTTGCACAGACTCAGACTTTTGGACTGTAGCATTTAATACTCTTTCACGGATCCCATTGACGTCCATAAAATCCGAAAGGTCCTTGATGACCCCGTAGACATTTCATTTGCGTTCTTCCGTGCAACAGAAAGCCAAGGGAGGATGTGGCCGTTTTAACAGCATGACCATATGAACTTCATCAAAAAAAAAAAAAAAAGAAAGAAAAACCCACAAGCTCTTTTTAATCCATCTCTCCAAACATGAAGTAGGGTCCAAAGTCTGAGTGCACTACTGAGAACTGTTCTCACAAACTAATAAGGTTTGGTCAAACGATATTACTCAATATCTGGTTTGACATTTAAAAAAAAAAAAACACAGGACGCTCTGATAGATTTCCGTTTCACACGCAGATGAGGACAAAGGATCTATCTCAGTTATAATAACTGAGGTTATTATGTAATAAGGATTGACTGACAAAAAAAAAAGGTTTTAGTGATATGTGATGGAACAAAAACGGTTTATTAGGCACTCAGATCTTTTTATTTTTCATTTTACCAGACTCCTCTGGCCTGCTTCTCGTGTGTAAGAGGAGTGTGTTGCGAGTGCGTGTAACATGATAATACCTGCAGGTGTCTGGGACGACCATTTTTTCCTGTTCTGTAGGAACCATCATTTGTGACATTTGACCTAAAGCGAAATCCTCATAAGACTATGAACTTGTGTACATTTTGTATCAATGAAGGAAATTCAATGTTCTCTGTTGTTGATGTTGTTGTTGTGTGTTTTTTAATGAACTGTTTCTACTTTTTTTTATTAACTTAAAGTACTTAAGCAGTGTTTTTATGATATTTTTTTCATATGCTGGAAATGATCTTACTTTCAGGGGAAGTAAGATTGAAGTACTTAATTTTTTTTTTTTTTACATTTGTTACTTATGTAACATCAGTATTTTCCACTTTTTTGATAAAACTATAACATACTGTATGCTTTATATGTGTAAGAGCCAATAACAGAATAAAAAAAAATATTTATTTAAAAAGATGCAATTTTGAGACTAATGCAATATAATGCTTAACAAAACTAAGAGAAAGTGATAAAGTAGAACCCCAGACCCCAGAATTCATTAGTAAGTAAAAGTTCCTGGTGAGGACATTGGAATGCTAAAGTTTGAATACATTGAATAAAGTATTTAAAGACTGCTAAGGTCCAGTGGAGGTCAGCTAGTTAGTCTAAATCTGAGCGAAATTGATACTTTAAGTTCTTTAAGTTCGGCGCATAATTAAACAGCCCCCTCCCATAAAAGAAGAAAAAGAAAAGAGGGACGTGAACGGCTGAACTTGTACTTCCATTTGTACTTTGGGAAAACAAAACAAACGTTTGCCAAGCACTCGTAGAAATCACAAAAATCATCTGAGCACAAAGAACACGCAGCCAGCGCTAAGTAAATAATGAGTTAATTATATAAATAGCTAGTTTAAATCCTTGTAGGGATTGCATCCAGCGTTTATTTTTATTCGGTTCCACGGTCCAAATATCCAGAACACCTGGCACTTCTGCATTGCTACAGCTCTGCCCCTTGGCTCAGGTTTAATAGTTCGCATTGAACAAAACATTCGGCCTGCAAAACCCCAAACACTTCCTGCAATCAGGTCGATTCAGAGTTTTCCAACTGGACTTGAATAACACTAGATTTCACCTTGATTTGTATGAGACCACGTCGCTTAGATGCTCTCAGAATCTTGGTCAGTTCCCTTTGTAGTTGAGTGTTATTCCTCTATTAGCTTGGTAACTGTAGCTGGAAACTACTATGAGTAGTGGAGGAGTGGGTAGCTCATTGGCTAAACTACTGCTTAGAAAGTTCCACCAAAGGAACAAGATCGCTGCTGCTGTTGGGCTCTTACAGTAAGACCATTAACCCTCAACTGCTCATATGTGTAATGAGATCAAAATGTCAGTCACCTTGCATGAGTGTCTGTCAAATGCCTAAATGTAAATCAAAACCTAAGATTTCTGTCAAAATTCCCAATTTGTCTTATGAAACCAAACTTTTAAAAAGTCTCTTCTGAAAAGTATTCAGGTGTGGCTTAAATGTTTTCTCTTTTTATAATGATTTACTAATAAATACAACTTCTAATTTAGTTGCATACAGTGTAGTACATCACATTATGATTCTTAACCATTTATATGAAGGCCGGTCGAGGTTTCGCAGAATAACAGAACACAGTTAAGAGAATAAAAAATTATGTTTATTTATTTATTTATTTATTTATTTATGTAATCCTCTGGTACACTAATGTATTTGGATACCATTGATGCAGAATTTTTTTTCAGTACACCGGAGCCATGATTGCTTCATGTCATCATCACTGCTGAAATGCTAGCCTCCCTGGAACTCCTTCAATGGAATAAACGATCAATAAAACTGAAGACCAAAGGCATAAGGCATTGTTTGTTTTTTTTTACAGGACAACGCATACCCTCGTACTCATACTGCCCACCGCGTGCGTCGCTTGCACATTAAAGAGAATCTACTGGGAGTTCTCGCCAGATCCCCATACTGTCCTAACCTCACTCCAAGCCATTTCCACGTTTGAGCTACTAAAGGAGTTCCTGGGAGGCCAGCAATTCAGACGTGAAATTGCAAGCAGTCCGACTACTCAGTGTACTGAGAAAAGTTTCTAACTTAATGATATCCAAACAGTAGCTGGGATAACTGATAAGAAAAAATGAATGTAATGTAATGATGATGAAAATGAACACTGGTCGTGAGATTAGTCCTTCTCTACATATCCTCCACCTAAGGTGGCCAAACGATGGATAAGCCGGTGGAGACCGTTTTTGAAGCAACCTTCTTTTTGGCTTTTACCTTATTGTCATCACAAAAGTGCCATAAAGTGATTTCTTTACCGTTCTTTGCGTTTTTTGTCACCTGAACGCCTCAAGTTTGATTCGCTGATTGGTCTGGCGAATGGTTGTCATGACGAAGGCCCTCTAGCAGCTTCGTACTGAACTATCTTGTGTTTTTTTTTTTTTAAACAAGATGAAATGTCCATGAGCTTACTCATTTCTGTTTTTTCATACCTTTTACGAATTTTATGACCGCCCCTCGTAGTGTAGCAGGGGATTATATAGAGAAATCAAGGTAGGTTTCATTCTCATTACTGTGTCTTGTTATTCTGCACAGACCAAAGTCCTGGTTTGACTTGAACACCCCTGTTTAAAGTTGCATTTAAACAATACAGTTCATCTTATCAGTTACTTTACAGGAGACATCAACGGTCACTCCTTCATTCGAGGATCGTTCCCTTTTTCACTCTTTCATATGAAGTAAATAAAAAGCAAAAGCTTGTTGTGGGCCTGAAGACGCCCCTGAAGACCCACAAACCTTACTGGCACTGGAGACTCCTTCCACAAATGTTTACACAAACACAACATTGATGTGTTTATTTTTTTTACGGCCAGACCTAATATTGTAACGAATCCGAAGCTTCTGATCTAAGAACTGATTTGTATTAGCAGGATTAAGCATGATGGCACAAGTGGAGAAAATCACCATACTGTAAGCTTACATTCATGGCGTTACGTGTAGGAAATTCCTACTCAGACATTGCTGCAGCCTGTACCAATAACTGGAACAACGGGACAGTTGTTAGCTTCATTCTGACTGAAGCATGGACTTCTGTGTGAAGTCTGTGTGAACTTAATCCTTCATCTGGTGCCTAGCATGTTTGTGGCGAAAAATAGAAAATAATAATAATACTTGTCACGTTGGGTGATAATGTGCAACATCCAGGCCCTGTCCAAATAAATGAAAGAATAAGATGTTAAACAGAAGGTTAGGGGAAGTGTCGGGATGTATTCAGAATAATCAGGGGTCAATATTCTTTAAGCATTCCTCATATGCAACATCAATACTGTATGCTGACTGATTCACGTGTTTAGCTCTTAATCATTATATGGTGTAATTTAGATCCATTTATACATCCATTTATATTCATATAATCGTTTATCAGCATGTTGATTCTACTAAGCATACAGTATAAATATCTCCAAGTTGTGCTTACCCAAAATCCAAAATTTCTCTGTGTTGTGACCCAGATATGCGAGTCTAACCCAGGCTCAAGCTGGTGCATGCGCCTGCACTGATGAACTCTGTAGTAATAAATAAATAAATAAATAAATAAATAAATAAGTATTAGAAAGTGTACATTTCATCATGAAACATCACTAAGCTGAAAAGCTTATCGAGATTGCTCTACTCTGCAGGTGTGTGTGTGCGTCTGAGGAACTAAAAGAAACTGCATGTAGGTTTATATGTTTAAGGTAGACATCGCAAGTGTGTGTACGTGTGTTTGATGTGTTAGAGCAAAGGAACGAATGAAAAAAGAATTAGAAGAGACAGATGGAGTGAATGAAGATGCAGATGGTTTGGGGTCTAAAGTAAACTGCTGACAGCTGGCTGATGGCACTTTGTGGTTTCTCTCTTTCTCTCTCAAATGTACAGTATTGTGTATATACACAGACACACACACACACACACACATGTGCGTACACTCACATACACAACAGCTCTTCAACACCAGTCCTACAACCCCTGTAGTGTCCTGTCCGCTACTCGAGTACTTCGTAAGCCGCCTGCAGGTGAGGTCATACTGTACTGTATGTGTTCATATACTGGTGGGATTTATGCACAACATGTGTCCAGACAATGTAAGCTTGATAAGTCGTAATGAACTAAACTGATAAGCTTATACATATCGTTAGCACCATTTTATTGAGAATTGTGAAAAAGTCTTTTTAGCCACTGGCTCGTGTTGTAATACATAAAGGACCATGAAGAACTGCAGCCTCGAAAGTGCAACACACTCCAGATATAGACGTATAGAAGTAATGGCACTTAACTACTATGCTTGCAATTGGATATTTGTATTAGATGAAAAGTCTCACATAGAAGAGACTGACATAGAGGAGACTGAATAGACTGTATTAGAGTCTCAATTAGTCCATCATTCTCCCATGGATGGATCTTGGATTTAGAGGCAGGGTCTAGGGCTCTTTGCCTGCCTTCACTGAGTGTTCTGGTGGCCAGTATTGACTATTTTTGGTGATTTGTGCTGCATTGGCTTTTCTTTGGCCTTTGGGCGTGGGTGAATCCTGTGTGCCTATAATACGGTCACCAGTTTACTGGTACAGAATTGATGAACAACGTCAGTGTTAATGCAATGTGGTGCTCATTTTTCTTGACTGCTCGTTGTACTGTATGTCAAATGACCATCATCATCATTTTCTATGTGAGAAGAATGCATTCATCATCGTACACTAGGCCGGGGAATCGCACATGGGTGACATTATGTGAAAAATAAGTAAATAAATAAATAATGCGAGATGAAAAAAAAACTAATGCGTATGCGTTCAAATAACAGGCGAAACTGAACAAATAGTTGCAGTGTTAAAAAAGTTTGAAATTATTGGTTTGCATCAAGCAGAAAAATAACTTCAAACGGACAGAAAAAAGAAACTGGATATCACTTAAACGCCCGGTGAAGTTGCATCCATTATTATTATTTATTTATTTATTTATTTATTTATTTTCGCCCATGCAATGTAAACGAGTCATGTGTAAAATCATGCTTAAGCCATGAATGAAAACCCAGGATTGTCCTATTCGGTTAATAATGACGTTAAGAGTAATGCTAATCGTCCACTTCCCCTGGTACGGATGCTAATTATTCTGTCCACCTGTAACAATGCTACCAATAAATGGTCAGCTAATGGGCCACTTCCTAATAATTTTTTTTTTTTTTAACTAACAATCCCCTGCAAACAAACAAACGTGTACTGTATGTTAAACAGTCTACATCCCAATGTACACACTAGCAAACTGTCTGGAGTGAAAGAAAACACTTGGTTCGCATGGCTGGAGCATAATTTATTTCCCTCAGAGTCATAAAATAATTGCAGCTAAACGCTGAACACTTCTTTCCACAACCAGCATGCCACTGGTCTGGGTGCTTTCATGCTGAAATAGTGTGCATGCCATTGGTGCACACAGATCTACCCGTGTCTGTGTGTGCGTTTATGTGTGAGTGTGTGTGTATGTGTGTGTGTGTGTTTGTAGTTTAAGAAAGCACATCTGGATCTGATCGGGACGGTATGAAGCGCTGTTTCAGCACTCACTGAGACTCTCACTGCTGACTAGAGAGGCCTGGAGTTAACCAGAGAAAAACACTGTGTGTGTGTGTGTGTGTGTGTGTGTGTATGTGTGTGTGTGGAAATGGCCCTTTGTTTGAAAGAATGTAACATTTCTAGAAGGAAAATGTGAACACTTGTGCATTAGCCCCAGCTTCTGTATTGTTCAAAATGTTCTGAATAAGATGAGGTTTGTCAAAACCAGCCAACTGCACCAGCCAATCATGTCCAGCCATAGAGATACTGAAAACCGCACTGCATTATTGATTACAAAAATCTCTAAAACCAAACACTACTGTATGAAGTAGTGTGTCAAAACATAATAATGTCCACAAATATGCACACAGGCTACGCCCGGCTTTCAAGCATAAAAAAAAAAAGTTTTTGGTACATGCATCAGCATCACATGGTCACTAATAAAATGAAGAGCTTAGTTGTATACAGTGACACCTACAGAACTCCATATAAGGTCAAGTGCACAGATATCTGGGAACATGAAATTGGCTATCAGGGTAAAGCCTGAGAAACAAAAGTTATTTTGTCTGACTTTGACATCTATTAAAGCTTTTCATTTATTAGAGCGGTTCCTCTGCATTTGAAAATGAATTTTCGCCTCAAGAACTGAAATTTTTCAAGAAATTTCCCTTGGCATATGAAGCATTTTCCCCATATGAGTGATCAAACATTGGCTAAGTTGTGTGTGCTGTACAGTACGTCCAGGAGCCACTCAAAACTCATTTGTGTCAGTAGAAAGCCGAGTTCACAATTTTTCTTCCTTTTCTTTTTTTTTTGCATTTTGTGCAATATTAATTAAATTTTAATGAATTTTTTAATGCACTTTTAGAACAGACAACTACATTATTTTCTACATAATATCCTTGCTTTCCAATACACTTTGTCCTGATCTATGAGCACCGAATGCACTGCTTCCTTCACTTCTTCATCGGAAGTCAATCTTCGTTTTCGTACGGCTGCTTTTAGGAGACTATACAAGTGAAACTCAATGGAGCAGGATCAAGGAAGTATCTCAGAATTACTCGTAAGAATCACACTCAAAGTTGATTCACAACTGAAAATGGTCCTATCTAGTAGCAGAGTAGTACCCAAAAAGTTATTTACAGTATAAAGCTTCCTTTTCTTACTTTCAGACTTTAGGACTGCGCCAAGGAAAGCATGTGGCGTCACTTTTTATAACAAAGGAGGCTATTCGGCGATTGAATAAAAGCTTTATGCACATCGACAAAACTTATAGATGCGTGACTCGCTCCATGACGTTATCCTAATCAGACTGCTCCAATCACAACAGTTTAAAGCCCCTATAATAGAGCTGTGTAGGACTGTTGTAACCTGATCAAAATGATTTTGAAAAGAAAATGAAACTGGAGAGAGGATGAGAGAGTTTTTGCTTGGAGAGGATGGAGTAAAATTTAAAGATATTATTAAAGTCAAATTCTGTCTTACTTCTAAAGATAAAAAGTGAGTGGAGGGCAATCTGTGAAAACATCAATGCCACTTGTCAGTTTTTGTCCAAACGTACAGTATCTTTTATAAGCTCTGTGTCACTCAATGTTGCTAAAACATCTCTCCTCCACGCACATCGCTGAACGCCATTTCCTCACCACTCTTGACCAGTTAGGACACCTCCGGAGTTTTCCTACATTTTGGTGAAGATAGGAATAATATCCTATTTTAAGAATTTTGATAAATAACTCTTACTCCTACTCCTGAAAGTAGGACAAAAATGTCTTCAGTCTGAGAATTTTTGGCCACTTAGGTCTACTTTGAGCACTTAGTAAATACAGGCCCAGGACTATAGAGTGGATGTTTTAACACTTTATGAGCCACCCAACCCCCCTGCATTTAATCCAAAGTTTGTTGCTTCAGCTCTTCACTAAGCTTCTCACTGTAAGAAGCACTGTTGATTGCTGATAATAAACAGTGATCATGTTTTCTGATAATCTTCCAATACTGGCTCTTGAGAATCCCAGAAAACATTATCAAATTTCGATTGACTTTTGAACTTTGTTCTTAGTCAATGATCAGTCAGGCTCGTAGTGATGTTTGCTTGTCTTGTAATGACTCTCTCTAAGAAACTTGAAAATATCAGTCAAAATTTTGTTTGTAGATAACTGCACGCTGCTTTTTAAAAAAAAAAATGCAAATCACAAGTGGGGCATCCGTTTTTGCTCCACCATGGTATTCTTAGTCTTTGACTAGCCTGACGATGTGTTCCGCCAGTTCCGCTTATAATACGTGACTTTGGGCTTCTTTTTCTTTGAAGTTGCTTAAAAATATTATAACAGCACCAGTCAAAAGGTTTGGACACACCTTCTAATTCAGTGTTTTTTCTACAATTTAGAACAATACTGTGGATTTCAAAACTAGCAAATTACACATATGGCATTACGTAATTAAGTAACAACAACACAAATAGCTGTAGTTATTTTAAGGCATGAAGGTGAGCCATTCTGGAATAGTTCTTGCAAGAACAATATCGTCAAGTGCATTTGCAAAACCCATGAACCACCATGATGAAACTGGCTCTCATGAAAACCATCCCAGAAAAGCAAGACCAAAATTTACCTCTGCCGCAAGTGGTGTTGGTGAATGATTGTGTGTGCAGCTCCCACAGATCTATTGCACGCCCACCACTCTCTTCTGCTGTTATACTACTTGCACCAGCATACACTCCAGCAGTAAGGACAGCAGAGAAGGTGGTGAAAACTATCAAACAGTGGACTAGTGACAGCATTATTAGGTTACAGGGATGCTTCAAGACCACTGATTAGAACCGCCTCATATCCACGTCATCTAAAATTAATGAAACAAGAAAATTTGAGTTTTTCTTCACTGGCTCTGAAATGGAAAAGAAGAAGCGAGGTAAAGCGTTCCATTAAAACTGCCAAGCTGAAATATAAGAACAAAATGGAGCAATCGTTTGCTGAAGGTAACCTTTCCTCAGCCTGGCAGGGCCTCATGAATATGGCAGCTGTGAATACTACTCCATCCGCCAGCAAGACCATCCAGGTCGCAGGTTATAATCCAGAAACACTCCCTGATGACCTAAACTTCTTCTATTCCAGATTTGAGACAGCTAACAGAACTCTTTTTTCTTCACTCAAACCAAGCCACGCTGCCGGTACCTTTTACACAGAGGAAGTACAGTAGTGAGCCCTCAAAAAAACCTAAGTAAATACAGCACCAGGGCCAGACAATATCAATGGTTAGACATTGAGGTACTGTGCTGACAGCTTGGGGGCGTGTTTCAGCTTCTGTTCCAGAGCTCCTTGGCCTGCAGCACAGTCCCTAAGCTCTGGAAACACTCCACAGTTATTTCCATCTCAAAAAAAGGTGGTATCTTTAAAGCCCTGAATGACCTCCGCCCTGTGGCCCTCACCTCTCTGGTGATGAAGGCAATAGAGAGGGTCGTCAAGACATCATCAATAAGACTGATGGACCCTCTGCAGTTTGCATATTGCACCAGCAGGGGAGTTGACGATTAAAGTTAAAGTATCCATCGTGGACACCATTCACTCTCCAGTGCCTCAGCAAGACTCAGGCAGTTTTCTCTCTGTGAGTGGCAAACATTGAGGTCAGCTGGCAGGATCCTACAGGAGCGCTTTCATGTCCTGTTCCCTGCATTTGAATGCTCCCCCCATAAGGACGAAATCTACGATGCCCCAAAATTATGGCAGCTGTGAATACTGCTCCATCCAGCAGCATGACCATCCATATCACAGGCTAGAATCCAGAAACGCTCCCAATAACCTTAACTTCTTCTATTCCTTAACTCCTTCTACTCTAAGAAGAGAACAACCTTTGTTCCCAGGGCTGTTCTTAACTCCTCAAGAGAGGAGGCTTGTCCCTCCCTCCCAATCTCGACATGGAGGGAACCCTCTTCCACCCCTAACTACTGTAAGATCTGAACTCTGCTGTGACAGTGACTCTAATGTTGCTGCAATATAACAATGTTTACACACTGCACACTAATATTCTCACTTTAAATTAAATGTATTAATATATGCATCTATCTAGTTCACCCTTGAACTTATCTTCTTCTTTATTTGTTTCTGCTATTAAGCATTACCTATGCTTACAGCTTATACAGTTTAAAATGATTTACAGCTATTTTATACAGATGTTTTGCACTAATGGACTATTTCAATTTATTCTAATTACAACAGTTGTATTGTTAAATGCATTTTATTTTATTTTTTACTGATGCACTGATTCTTCTGTACTACTCTGCATGATTTAAATTTCACCCCTGGGGATAAAAAAAGTTTTTTTTATTGATTTGAATTGAATTGAATTGAATTGAAAGTTCTGTCAGTTTTATGCCTTAATTCACAAGTCCCGGTTTAACCTGTCTTATTTGTATCCAGCTTAATAAATGATTCATGTTGCTTATACGCCATTGGTCATGAAGGCATACCACTCCATTAGCAGTGACTGGGAAGATGGATATGAAATATAGTCATGAGCGTAAAGAAGGTGAATGAGTTGGATTATTTACTATATAATCCTTTTGCATTCCTACAATGTCTTTAAGGGCATAACCTAACATTGTCCCAAGTAGAAATTACCCAAAATGACAGATGACATAACCATAAGTTTAGTGTTTTCGGTTTTTAAATGAAACAGCTACAACTCTTCTGTTTATCATGTCAGTATTCCAGGAAAACAAAACAGAGCATGACCACAGTCAAGAATGAAAGACTTGAAACATTTCAAAATTTTTAAGTGCACTTTCCCAGACATTATTCTTAATGTGCCAATGATGTCCAGTGCAGGAAGAGAATGCATTATAATGATATTAATACTGTACATAGGTATAAGACCTTTGGTCTCTCATGTGACATCACGCCCAGCCATCACTGACATGCTGTTTACTGTAGCACTAAACAGGACGAGTGCAATGTCAAGGTAGACTATCAGGTTCTTTACACGATGGAGTCACAGTAAAGATTCTCCTGATTTCTGTTGCCTAGTGACCTTGCCTCCAGCACAAGCTGCACTACAGTAATAAAGTAAAAACTCTGTAATAATGCAGAAAATGAATGCAGCGTCTTTTGTTCCATCAGGGATTTGCTTATTTGAAGATTTCCCAGCATGCTGCCAAAATAAAAGAGGTAGCACATACTGTAGTTATCTGTTCAATAACAAGTTGAATTTCAACTTTGTGTTTATGATTGTTTTTTTTTTTTTTCTATGATGGTTTTTAGCTATGTTGTGCTGTTTTATGATGTTTTTTTTTATTTCTCATTGCTCCTGTGTAACACATCTATGTGGATAAAGCGGTTTGGTTGTTTTGTTAGGAGTAGCCTGTTTTTATTTAAAACCTTGCTGTTGAATGATCCCAGGATCCAGATAGCTTGTGACGATATAAAATATATATGCTGTTTGACTGCTTAGTTGATTGATTCCGATATAAACCTAATATCAAATTCACTTTTAAATTTAACAAGCTAACCAGACCCTAATTGCTGACCGTTCAAGTTGTTTAGAGCCTTGCAAATTACACAAGGCCTCACCCGATCCTATAACCCTATAAAGCGGGTTTGATGTCAGTAAATAGTAGTAATTTTGAGCGGATGTGCTAGCTTAGCAGTGCATCTTACTTTAGTCTGTTTGTATCGCTCTTCTTGCCTAGCAGTGCATCTCTTCATCTGTGTCTTGCTCGCTTGAAGAAGCTTCTCCAAGAACTGTGCTCTATCACTTTGAATCTGACAAAAGTGTGAATAAAATACAACTTTGATGTTTAATAAATGCATAATTGCAATAGCTCGGAAAAGATAACCACATTATAAGCGCATGCTCATTTTAGAAATTAAACTTCCCAGCAGCAACCTCTGTGGGGTCCAGTCCAGACAACATATGGGCATGATGCCACACCACATGATGGCACTTCATTTCAAAACAAGAGCGGGAATATCTAGTTTCCAAGTCTTGGTTTAGCTACAACTCAGGACCGTGCCTCATTAACTCACGTGCTACTGAAGTAAATCATGTATAAGTTTATTATTATAAATTTTTTTACAAAAATCACATCTTACCCATCTTACTCTAAGCTATGACTTTCCACTGGCTTTAAACTGGCATCAATTTTGGTGCAGTGGTAAAGTGCTCGCCCTATCATCCGGAGATCGCCAGTTCGATTCCCGGGTGATGCTGTAACCTCTCGCAGCCGGAGGTCTAGAGAGAACTGATTGGCCGAGCTCTCTCAGAGGGGAGGGATGAGAGGTACTTAGTGCTCCCACATTAATCACTCTACAGCCAATCAGGGGCGTCTGTCCTCCGAGTGTGTTACGCCAACCCCAACGGTGCATGAGCGAGCAGTTCGAAAAGATGTGTTCGGCTGGCGTCACATGGTTCGGAGGAAACACGTGATAGTTTTCCGGCTGAGTGGTAGTAGTAGCCTTAATGTGGGAGCCCCCTAGTGGCGGGGAGGAATTGGACACGACTAAATTAGGGGAAAAAAAGCGGAGAGAAATCAAAAAAAAAAAAAGTCACTGTAATCTAACTTGGATGTAACTCACTCACTCATTCTCTATACCACTTATTCCTTACACGGTTGCAGGAGGCCTGGAGACGATCCCAGGTACTGTACACCCTGGATGGAGGTGAATCAGTCACATGACATAAATACACACACATACACACACACACACTCTATGGGCAATTTGGAAGTGCCAGTTGGCATACCCTACATGTCTTTGGACTGTGCTAGGAAATTAGCGTACCCATGCATGGGTAGAACATGTGCTTCACAAACCTGAGGCAGGAATCAAACCTTTGATCCTAGAGGAGCAAGGCCATCACACTAACCACTATGTTCACATGGCACTTTTCAATTGATAGAAGGTCAAGTCAGCTCCCCACTCACCTTTACCATATTCCTCAGTGTCCATGTCTCTTTCCTGCTGTTGTTGCCCTGTGCTAGTTGCTGCCATGTTCGTATTTTCATCCCTGATGCTCAGTCAACTCATCTTTGTAAGTGTTAACAAATTTATCCAGCTATTTATTTATCCAGAACCACTAAGTGGCTCATTACAATCAAACTTATTTTTAAACTTTTTTCATTTCTCAGCACTTGTCTCATGTTTCTGAAAATCCCGTACTGCAGATGTTGTCCATTTATGACTTATCACTGGCACTAGGCAACCGGTCAGATGTAATGATTGAAAATAAATGAAAAATAAATCAAATGTTTTATTTTTACGTGACCTTGATTATGTTTTATCACACATGAATTTATAAGCATCATTAGTAAAGAATTGTTAAAAATACAAAAATAGACTTTTTTAAAAAATCTGCACACTTGGCACACTGACTTCTGATAGCAATGACGGTACTTTAAAATGTAGCGGAGCACAGGTCAGGTAGGAGGGCCCCTTTCTCAGATTTTGCTTAGGGCTCCAAAGACGTCAGGGCCGGCTCTGATGCTGACCCACAAATTGTAATGCGCTATAAACAATTCTAATATAGAAAATAATTGGCCAACTGAGCTTGATGTTAGCGATAAGACTGTTTGTCTTGATGAAACACCACATTGTGGCTAACATAAATTCAGTGTTGCAATCCAAGGAATTTGAGTGGATCCCAACATTAAAAAAAAAATGGCTCGGTTCAGGTCTAAATGAGCATTCTACCCACAAATCCTAGCACGCTTGACTCAATAGCCACAAAGTGTAGTATTTTCTTTCCTGCCACTAGATCTGATGAGCTCGATATTTCTATTAGGCTGTAGCTCAGCGAAACACTGTAGGCCCACTATGGCTGGAAGCTAAATCCAAACACAACGCCATCACTGTTTATTTATCACGTTTTTCCAGATTCTTGGATAGATGATGACATTTTTGGAGTAACACTGCTCAGCAAGGTACTATATGTACACTCAAATTTCACTCAGAGAGAAAGAACCCACCAACACATAAACAGAGTGCTTTTAAGGACTGAGATAGACAGATAGATAAACAATGATCTAGTGAGAAACCAATGCAGTCATTCCATGCCAGGAGGTTTCAATAACTAGCGGACTAGCGATGGACACAATGGATTCTGGGTAAATGTTGATGGTTTATTCCTCATTTTATTGATTAAATGTTTTGTTAAATATTTTGGAACATCAAATAAATAAATAAATAAATAAATAAACACATAAATAAATATCTCCAGTTATCAAAAAGTATTATTGACATACACATTTTTATGCAATAAAATAATAAGTGGATAAAGTTTATAATGACATCAGCAAAAATGTTACGTGTTCAATAAACATATTTTGGTTGATGCATTTTTTGAGCAATTTATCAGTCTTAACAACTGAGTTACCACTTAATCCTGAGAACCGGACACTAACGAACGCAATAATGTGTCAATTATTCTGCTTGTTAGCTCAATAGCTCGCTTAATGGCCAATTCTTCACCAAATCCCTCTGCTTGCTTTCTGGCAAGTCTGGATTGTACTACTTCAGATAAAAGGCAAACAATGAGACTCTTTTGGCAGCTGGTTCGGAGCACATTAATTTCCACAATAACGCACATTGGCTAATTGTCGCCTGTAGCTTTTCTGGGTTTTTCGCCTCAAGCTTTTTCCCATGCCCCACTATCTTTTCTCTTCTCCATCTTTTCTCCTCTTTCCGTCCATTCATGCTGTCAGCGAGAATCGTCCGTGAGTTCAGCTCACTGAAATAGGTGCCTCTTCATGCTAATCGTCTCTCAATGGATCCGTCACCTCCCACTTGAATAAAAACACTTTTTCTTCTGACTGTTTGGCCCCCGCCCTGAATCCACCCCGTTCCCTGTCTCAAGCCCCAAAAAATTTCAGCTCATTTCCGAAAAAAGAAAAAGAAGCTAAATGAGTATCACTGTGTTGGCATCAGCATCTATTCTGGTTAAATATTTTAAAGAGGGCAAACAAGGTGGCATCATCAAAAGTCGATGTCACTGACATTTCCAATAAAACACATAATTAACCTTTTCATCCATATTCCGTACACATTAATACCTCAGAAAAAAATATGATTTTTAGTTTTGTTTCTGGTTTTTCTGTTCAGGTTGCATGATGCAAGCAACAACACCAAAAACAAAAAATCACATTAAATTTATAACAACTTAAATGAAAAGCCAGAAAAAGTGGGAAATATTTGTAAAAAAAATAAAAAAAAACTTAAACAACAAAAATACCCTTTTCCTTCTTTTTTCGTACCAGCACTTTACAGCACACAACAACTGTAATAATAATAATAATAATAATAATAATAATAATAATTTCAAAATATTCAATTCAAATAAATAGGAAACAATTGGCATCATAAAGACACATAATGAACTGATATGAATTATTAGAGGATCATGGAAGTGATCAAACATAATACTCACATGAAGAAAGCCCTGTTGTGTTTGTAACTATGATGCATTATCCCTAGATTAAGGCCAGGGAAGGTCTGACTCATTTAGTGACTTTATTATGCCTAAAGAACACAGCGAGGTCAGTCTATAAACTTACAAAGTTCCGTGAACTGGTACTTGAAAGAAAGGGCAAATTCAAACACATGATCATCCCAGAGTAATCTGGCCCCTCATGAATGCAAGACAAGGTTTGTTTAAACTTTTTTTACTGAAGTGATCACTGGGCAGTATTTAGTAGCCACCCACTTACGTTTGATATCTTTGTTTAGTGTGTAAGGAACACCATTCCATGGGATTCCAATCCTGGATTTTCAACTGGACCACATCTATGAGCTAATGTTTGTGACATGGTTTTCTTTGGTTCTTTGGTGGTTGAGTTGCAGAGTGGCTTGACGTGACTTTTAGCCTGGTATGATCATTCATGAGGAAAGTGCTACCTAATCGGTGGATCGCTGCTGTCTCTATCAAACAGAGGCTAGGTGCATATATTTAGCAGAGCAGTGGCCCTATGGCACACCCAGTGAAATAGACCAAAGCTGCAAAAGTCATCACTGCCAAGCGTGTTCCAGCTGGAACATGATGCAGCAGTTCCTAATGAAAGTAATGGGTATGTAATCATGATTGAAAGAGGCACTGCAATAGGCATTGTGCCTTGATGGCTGTCACATACACCAATCAGCCACAACAATAACACCAACACTAGATGAGTTTAATAACATTGATTATCAATTATATACAAGTAAACTGGTATATCTGTGCCTATGGGGAGTAAAGGCTTGCTTGTCCAGTCCGATCCTACAAAATAGCTAATATAGCCCACATTGTTGAAAAAAGTAAATGCTGGCTATAATAGAGAGGTATCAGAACACCCAGTACATCACAGCCTGTCATACAGTATATGATGCTTAGAAAGTGGAGAGTACAAGGCTGTTGATACATCCTTTAAATTCCCCAGACATCAATCTAATAAAGTATCATCTATGGAACGGACATCCTCTATAATGGACAAGCATAATGTGATCTATGGAGGCCACCCAAGGGATTTGCTGCCAACATCCTGGTAACAGACCCCACAGCACACTCCCAGAAGTCTTGTGCAGTCATTTCCTGAGGGACCAGAGCTGCCTCGAGGGGAACCCCATGCAATATTGGGCTTAATGTTTTACATTTTAACGTTGTGGTCTATTAGTGTATGCTTTGAATGAGGTTGGGAACTTGCAGTCACTAAAAAGTTAGTATGCCTCCTACCAGGTAGTGCCAATGCACCAATCCTAAAGAATGATGATAAAATATCTCTGTCCATTTGGGGAGTGTGTGTGTGTGTGTGTGCCCTGCGATGGATTGGCACCCTGTCCAGAGTGTACCCTGCCATGTGCCCTAAGTCTCCTGGGATAGGCTCCAGGCCCCCCGTGACCCTGAATACAGGATTAAGCGTTATAGATGATGAGTGAGTGAGTGAGTGAGAGTGTCCATTTGGGACATTTGGGCAAATCAATCCTGTCTTGGGCCATTGCTATCCAGTTCTGCCATGTCTTTACATCCAGCAAACAACTTCCAGTATCACACCCTCTCAAATCTGTGCTACACCTCCAGGTACAGACAACAGATCTCCAGGCACACAGCATCTCTACACTACAATTATGTCCAGACCAGGGAAAGGAATTTCCTTTGGTAAGGCTACCAATGGATGGGCCCACCAGAAGAGAGTTAATGTGCAAGGTAAAAGGAGCAAATCAACCTTATAACCAACAACAATGGTTCATGTTATGCTTTTACATGTTGGTTCCATGACATCATTGTGGATAGCTCTGTGGCAACACCTTACTACTACTCCAAAACCATTAAGAAAATAATTGATGGGGCAATCCTACAAAGCATACCTCCTTTTTCAGAAAAGCCTTGTGTCTCCAGCTAGCTAGAACCTGGGTCGATGTTGCTGAGACAAGGATACATGGAGGGCCATAGATCACCTCTCATTAGGTTTGGAGTCCAGATATACAGTAGGCTGAAGGCCCAGTTTTAGAAAGCCCATAGATTTAACCTGCTCAGCTAGTATAATAATTAAATATTTCTGCCATGAGAATGGAAGGTTGGTTAGTACTCTCAGAGAATCTTTGCCCATGCTGATGCCCATGTGTCTTTTTTTTTTTTTTTGGCCATCTCATTTTCAATTCCCAATGAGACTAAAGATGACAATTTATGTATGGAGGATGGATGTGTCCTGAATCACCTCAGGTAGAAGGTAGTTCAGGTACCAGAAAGGCTGAATACATACTGTATACCTACACATACATGGGCAAAAGTATTTGGCAAAACCTGCAATGACATTGTATCCAAACACATATTTCTGAAGTAACACACTAATGTAGGATAAGCAGACCTGGCTCACAATCTCCGTTCCAGTTCTTCCCAAAGGGGCTTGGTGGGCTTGATGTCAGGGCTATGTTCTAGGTCTATTTGAACCTTTAAGAAAATGAATTGCACAGGACCAGTGACATGAATGATTTATGTGTTTGCATGGTTTGAACTACATTTGATGCACTTTAAAAATCAGTGCATCCCTCTAAACTGCTATCCTCCGTTTCACATAACTTCTTATTTGGTTGAACTACTAAAGTGCACTATGAGTAGCTTGTGGATTTCATTAATTGTGATCATCTCCAACTGCTGTTTTTGGGGCTCAAGCTTCAGAAACGTGCTTCATTTGGTCCTGAAGCTTTTGATCATCATCATCATCATCATCAATTTGAATTTGCCCAATTAGTGAACCTTAAATAAAAAGTCTACTTACCATAAATTACAACCATACTGTTGCTATTTTGGTGTGTATGTGCGTGAGGAGCGTTTGCTTTGTGTTGTGATTGGCGATGGTGTGTTGTGTACTAAAATTGCAGGCCTCATTAAAATGGTGGGTAAATATTATCATTTTGTCCACATCTGCTGATGTTTGGGTGGGCTGTGTGCGTGTGGTAGTGGTCCTGTATTGGTCACTGTTATGGGCAGTAGCACTTTCCATATTGTTCTTGTGTGGGTTTGTGTTTGTACACATGCAGCCACGAGGTCACTAATCTCAGCATCTGAAACGATGTGATGTACATATGCCATATCTGGACACTATCAGGGTCCATCAGAGATCTCATTTCCTCTCTGGCCCTATGTGTGTACACACAGCGAGGCACTGGTTTGTAACAGAGGAACAAACTTTTAAACACCCTGGCAACAATGAGCTTATTTGAGCACAACAGTGTTACAGGATTGAAAAAGGTTAGTGAATTTCTTGGTAACCAGTTCTCAGCATCAGGCCCTCTAGGATTTTAGCTTGAGAGACCAAAATAAACCATGCTGTTTTTAAGTTGTTGCACAGAGGTCTGTTTTGTTTGGCACCATTTTTACTACTGACCAATAGCCAACCCCCCTTAATGCTTAGTTACCGTCACTATTTATACTGAGCAATCTCACACACAGCATTACATTTACACCCATTTGAAGTGAATTTATATAATGAATCCAATACAAGAAGTATTATTTAGACAGTCATACACTGATCAACCACAACACACTGATCAACTAGAAAAACTACTGTGGCACAAATTGCAAAAAGAAAAAAAAAAGAAAAGTTGTCACGATAGAAACTTGTCAGAACGCTCAGTGCATCACAACCTGACGTGTACAGTATGGGCTTATCAGGCAGAGAGTTGATCCGTCCTTCAAATTCTCCAGATCTCTATCCAACGGGGCATCCATCGGATATACCGGACAAACAAGTCCAATCCCTAGAGGAACCACCACACAACCCACAGCACCCAAAGGATCCACAGCCAGACACGGCATTATACCACCAAAGGTAGTCATGCCCAGATTTGCTAGTGGCAAAATATGAACCTACTGTACATAATGCTGGGTATAATATATTGGGTTTTAAGTTTATGGCTGATCAGTGTATAACCAAACATGAATCATATTTAGCCAACTATACCGCAAATTACCTTTTGAGAATTGTTTTTGGTTTCTAGACAAGTGAAATTTGTCTTGTGGACAAGTTGACAAATTAAAATGTATCCTATTTGGAGCTTCAAATTACAAAACATGTCCATTTGTTCACTTGACACAGTGCTGAAAGCTTCTCTACATCTTTATGTCTCATCGGTTTCTATTGCCCTCTATTTTAAAATACAGATTTTTTTTTTAATCTCTCTTTATCCATCTCTCGTTCATTCTACTCCTCTAGGTTTAGCAACACAGTGAGAATGAACGGCATTTGTGGAATTCACTCCATCCTTCCTGCTCCCCCCCCCCCTTCATCCATCCTTCATTCTCCTTTCTTTCTAATAATAGTCGGGATAGTGTAACAGGCCTTGCCGATAGTGTGGGTGTCCCTTCATTCTGGATTTCCTGTATTTGTCCCTGTTGTTTGACACCAGCTGGGATATATAACTCACCTCAGTTTTTTTTTTTTTTCACACAACACTCAGTTGGGTGATTGTTGGTGGTTGTTCACTGGCGTAATTTTTTTCTCATGTAACACAATACACAAACTCATTCACAAACAGATTCTTACTGCCATCTAAATGCCCTTATGGGATGTCAGACAGAATGAACAATAATGCATTCTATTTTCCTTTATTCTAGAAAATCTATAGTAATTATTGCAGCACGAAAAGCAAAATAAACAGCATACTACAGTAACTATAGGCCAAATCATTAAATAAAATAAACTTTTAGGAAAATTTCAAATGCAGTGTTGCAGCATTGGTCAGTAGTAAACATTGTATGGTTTCGAACCAAAATAATATCATTTGGCTGTGAAATTGTTCACCAGTTTAATTGTAATGCAAAGAGCAGACCAAACAACTTTAATTATGTATACAAATGTACCGTTTATATATTTGTGATGAAATTTCTCATGAATGAGAAATGAATGAAGCCACTACAAAAATAACATTTGAATAGTTCAAATATTTTAAAGAAGGCGATACGTCCATGAAATTTGAGCCCGGCCAAGGTGCCTCAGAGCCCACTGCAGTTGTTCCCTTTAAGCAAGATCAACTTTTGGAAGAGACACACCTGTCTATGGAAACTGTACACACAATCATTCAAAAAACACCTATTGCACATTACAGAAACTAGGCTTGGAGTTATTGCCACATCCCCATATAGTCCTGACTTCTCTCCAAGCCCTTTCTACGTACGTGTTTGAGCCACTGAAAGAGTTCGTGGCAAATATGTCGATGTCTTTTGCTTTGCTGGAGAGATATTATACACAGTGTAATTTTTAAAAAAAAATCAGTTTTAGACATTTAAATTGGTGTCCTGTGTGCATATACTGTACACATGAAATCATAAGAATGACACATTGTCTGTTTTTGTCCATTTTGTATTGGCCTGGGGATAAAGCAAGAGTTAGATTATGATGCCATTGACTAATTTGTTTATCCACGAATATGTCTGAAAAGGCTACACGAAAGAGAACTGGCGACATGGTTATGATCTGGGATTGGTTAGGTCTAGGCTCAGCAACATTATGTGGCAATAAGATGAAGTCAGCCGATGACCTGATTGTACTGAATGACCAGGTTATCACATATTTGGAGTTTTTCTTCCCTGACAGCACAGACATATTTCAGGACTCAACTTGTGAAAGAGTCATTCTGGGAGCATGAGGAACCATTTTGTGGTTTGGTGGAGTGAATGATAGGAACAATGGGGATGAATCATGGCTGTAAACAATGAACTAATGAACTTAATGAACTTTTTGTATGTTTTACCATGAACTTTGATTTACAAGTCCGATGCCTTACCCCTTGATCATTGTATGATATATAAAATAATAATAATAATAATAATAATAATAATAATAAAGAAAAATAATAATAATAAAAAACATTAGTAATGAGTGGATGATGTTTTGGTACAATAGTTATCAATGACTATTATAATCAAAGGCATTACTGATTGGTGGTTGGAAAGTATTGCTTTTTAGGAACAACGGTAATAACTGACTAGACTTGGAGAAAGCTGGTCAGCAGTGACTCTTGTTTGACGACTGTGGGTATGAGTCAAGTCAAGTAAAGAGGCTTTTATTGTCATTTCAACCATGCATAGCAGGAGCAACGGTGTGAGATAAGCAGCTGGTGGTTGTGAACAATATGTTAATTACTCAATTGTCTTTGGACACAAAGTTGATAAATGAGGACATTGGGGATGAGTCAAGTCAAGTATTTTCAACCATATGATACTGAGTAACTGGTTTTGGAAACGATGCTGATGCATGGTAGGTGATTGGGAGCAGTGGTGATCATCAAATAGTTGTTGGGAACATAAGTGATAAGTGATTTAGTTAGGAATAGTTATCAATGATAGTTTTTTTGGCAACCATGGTAATCATTTGGTTTGATGGAAAATAAACTGCGATTCCTGTTTCATAGGAACAAGGGGGCTGAATCAGGCCTGGAAATAGCTTCGATCAACTGTTTGCATGCTTTACCTAAAGGCACAGGTGGGGGTTGAACCCATGATCTTCGGTTTACAAGACTGACGCCTTACCCCTTGGCCACTGTGCCTCCCTAGACCAGTGTCTAAATTAGCCTGCATTGGCTTATTGTTGACCACCGCTGGTTTCTGGCAGGTGGCAGGATGTGGCTCATCATAGACACTGAAACTGCATGTATGGAAGAGGAGTAAAACTGAGGGAGATTAAGGCATGAAAAAAATGCATTACTTTATTTCAGCTGGAGCATTAACAGACAGGCTTTAACCGTTAACTGCTAACCGTTAAGGATAGTGTGCAGGTTTATACAAAACACTATGAACTATTTCAGATCAAATCCATCAGCGTGTCATCTGAAAATGTGCTTTAAAAAAAGAGATTTGATATGAAAAGCTGGCATTCTGAACAAAGCAGATAAAATGTGTATTATTATAAATTTTGAAATGCAGACATGACTGCAAACCTACATAATGAATGTTGAAAAAACAGTTTGGTTCATTTTCTTTGGTTATTTGTACCTTTTGTAAATTCTAATTATGATGATCTAATTACACTGATACTAATAAAATGTTTAAAAATAGTTGTACTTGTAAGATCATCTGAATATTTTGGAAGTCACATGCAGCCATCTGTCACTTCACTGGAGTATAAATATGAGGTGAGGCAGAGGCCAAATTCCTTTAATCATTCATCAACATGGAAAAGGTTAAAGAACTTGCAAATGAAATGAGTCAAACATCTATTAACCCCCATAAATCAGTCAATCAAATAAGAATATAGCTACATATCTACAAATAGCCGTGTACACTGTTAGCAATAACTCACTCACTCACTCATCGCCATTACTGCTTAATCCTGTATCTGGGTCACGGGGGGCCTGGAGTCTATCTCAGGAGGCTTAGGGCACGAGGCAGGGTACACCCTGGACAGGGTGCCAATCCATCGCAGGGCATACAGACACACACACACACACACTCATTCACACACTACGGGCAATTTGGGAACGGCAATTAGCCTAACCTACATGTCTTTGGAATGTGGGAGGAAACCGGAGTACACAGAGGAAACCCACCAAGCACGGGGAGAACATGCAAACTCCATCGAACCCGGATCGAACCCGGACCCTGGAGGTGCAAGGCGACAGTGCTAACCACTACACCACCGTGCCGCCCGTTAGAAATAACTAAAGACATAAAATATACATTTACCTTATACATTATGTGACTGTGACCATACCCATCTGTTTTCTCTCTTTCTCTCCTGCTTTCCCCTCTCTCTCCCTCTCTCTCTCCCTCTCTCTCTCTTTAATTCCTCCTGTCTTTCTGTCAAGCTACACATGTTCCTCCTGAGCTGCCAGTGATCCAGACCCCCTCTGCCCTCTTGACCTGTCTGACTCGTCATGGTGTCTCACTTCTGGTAGGAGATCTCGTCACATGGATGGCCCGTGTGGTCTGCTTGGGATGCGTGCAGTTTACAGTTCCACTTTACCATAAAGACGGTCCTGGCCTCGGCTGATGCAGACAGCTGTTCTCTGAGGACTCGTGACTGCAGTCTCTCTAGACGGGAATTTCCTACAGTCTACCTGAGCCTCCAATAACGACCTGGACTCCATATTAACTTAAAGACATCAACTGTTATATTGAACTTCCAGYYKCCTAWMACACASTATGASTGCAGATCAATCCCTGCTATCCGTTATCACCCAGATGAGGATGGGTTCCCTGTTGAGTCTGGTTCCTCTCAAGGTTTCTACCTACTGCCATCTCAGGGAGTTTTTCCTTGCCACCGTCGCCCTCGGCTTGCTCGTCAGGGACAATCTGATCATTGTGATTCACACACATTCACGTTTCATACAAACTTCCATAATTTCTTTGGATTGCGTAAAGCTGCTTTGAGACAATGACAATTGTTAAAAGAAATAAAATTTTATTGAATTGAAATGATCATGTCTGGAAGATGATGCAAGTATATTTTGAGACCACACACGCTGAGGAGGATAATAAGACAGACAAAAACCTTCTGGGGCCAAGAAACTATTTGGAAGCCATGCCAATAGAAGAAAGTCCTTTGTTTCATCTAAACACAAAGGCAAGCATCACTAACTGCAACAGAACACTTGACTGGAACCAGGTTCTGTGGTCAGAAGAGACTTTCTTTTATTTTTTTCCAGTAACAAACACTCAAGGTATGTTTGGCATAAAAAGAGTATTATCCTGGAGAAAAGAATCTAAATCTACATTATTAAGTGTGGCGGTGGCAGACCTGTGATGTTGTAGAGATGTTTTTGTTCCAAACGCCCTGGAAACATTTTTAAACATACATGCAGTTCCAGCATAAAAATGATCCAAAACATACAAGCAAAGAAACAGACTTTGGACCAGTCCGTCCCGGTGCACTCGAGCTCCACCACAAGTGAGGGTGTAGGACTCAGGAGGATGTAAAGTCTGTATTGAGGGGTGTCTTAGATTCCTCTCTAATCTTATCAAGCCTTATATGAGAAGAATGTTATGTTGGCGATAGGGGTTGCATGACGTTCTAAATGCACGGGTGCCACATGTGGTTTTAATAAGGGGTTTTTATTTCCTAGAATAAATGTACTTTGTTTTCTCTCATGTTTTCAGTGTGATATTGGGCTATTGGTATCCTACAAATGTGCAAATACACGCAAGCTGCGGATGAGGGTATGAATTCGTGTCTGCGAGAGGAGTGAATTCCAGACTCACGCCCCAGAGTAAAGTGGTGACTGATGGAGTGCTTGAGTGAAAGTAAACACAAAGACATTTTTCACAACCCTTTTCACCGGCAGTGCCATTAAGTCTTGAACTGACAGTAAATATAGCATATAAAATAAGTATGCAAGCGAAGCTTTATTTAATCCATAATGAGGTCACCTCATTACACAGACCTGCACTACAAGGTCATTACAAGGTCAAACCTGTCACATATTCCTGTACTTCTTGGAAATGTTGGTTCCCAACAAGTTCTGAAAATCCGAAAAAACTGCACTTGCTGTGAGGCTTTGGATGGAAAATGAGGACCGGATGTGTTTGCATTGGACTAATGCATAAACCATCAGGTCGTCCAGTTATCGTTCAAACACTCCTCATCTTTCTCCCTCCCACACACACACACTGTTTTTATCCCATCCACTTTTATACTGTATTCTTAGAAGTGCAATGAACTGTTGCCATCCTAAACAACCTAATCAGTGCCAGAGCGAAAGAGAGAGAAAGCAAGAGAGAAGGAGAGAGAGAGAGAGGATAGAGCAAGAGTTTATTCGTCCACAGTTGAGTGCAAACCTTTACGTCCACTTCCAAATGAGGAAAACAGCAGGATATTTAATGTGGATTAGGTTTTACAGATGTTCTTTTATTACCACAAGTGTGTTGAATATTAACAGCAAAACAATCCAAATGAATGAACTTTATTTTTCTAGCGTCATGGAATTTTTGGAGCGGCTTCAACTTTTCAGGCTTAAAAAAAAAAAAGAAATATAAATAAGAACCTAAAGTAAACGCACCTGTATTTACTCATTAGAAAACTTAATGAATCCCATTTCGTACAGTAACTAGTGTATAACCTGAGAATCAAGCTTGTAAACTCACTAATAAAGATAAAGACATTGATAATGAAGGTGGTGAACGCAGCAAAGCAACGGGAACTAGCTTCTGAAATAATCAAGTCTGTATGAGATCCGGAACAGCAAGACAAAGCAGATTTAAGTGTGGTTTGTGGTTCGGTTTAGGTACTTTTTGTAAGGTGCTGAACTATAAAGTCTATAAGGGACTCTTTCTTCTTATTTCCCCATCACACTGAGCAGTGCTCCTAATAAGTCTGCAAAAAAAATTGGGTAGACACAGAAAGATCTTGTATAGATAACTGTGTATATATATATATACAAGAATGCAGGAATGCAGTAGAAACCAGTAAGCACATAGTATTGTCTCAATTAAGGTGGACCTTCCATGTTTTAAAAAATGGTGAGAACATGATAAGATGCAGGAAGAGCTTAATAAGGATTTAGTAACAATGGCTTTGTAACTAACATGGTAAATAATGCCTCTTAAGTACTTCATAGACATATTACAAGCATGGCGCAGGCTCAAAAGCCTGGATGGTGTTCTGACTGGTACCATTAGGCTGTCACTGTGTTGTTGATACTGTATGTCAGCGATCTCACAACGGCCTCTTCCGGCTTGTGCCATGACCATCGTGGGTCCATGCCATGTTTTAGAAGACAGCATTAGGTTTAAATGACTTTTTCTGGTGCTCACCATGTTTATGGCACGCACATAGCAAGTTATCAGTGTGTCTATGTCCTGTTCAGATCATTTAGTATAAATACTGGATCCAATCACTCATAACATGCCTGTTTCAGAATTACTTGCCGGAAGCAATGATTTAGTTCAGTTTTATTTATATAGCACTTTTAACAATGGTCATTGTGTATAGATCATAATGATCAGATTCACCCTGATGAGCAAGCCGAGGGCGACGGTGGCAAGGAAGAACTCAACTCCCTGACATGGGAATAGGAAGAAACCTTGAGAGGAACCAGATTCAACAGGGAACCCATCCTATTTGGGTGATATCAGATAGCAGGAATTGTTCTGCAGACAAACTGTGTGTTAGGCAGCTGGACGTTCAATACACCAGAAGATGTCTAAGTAAACATGGATGACACCAGGATAAGTCAGACAGGTGCAGAGGGCAGAAGGGGTCTGGATCACCGGGAACTCAGGAGCAGCATGCATAGCTCCATGAACCATCATGAAGCAGAATCCAGCTGGGGGTGTTCCTTCTCTGGATGCCTCCTGATCCTTTTAGGGTTAGCCTCTGTCTACTAGAGCTGGCACAATCTTCAGATGTACAACGACAGTAAAGTAAGCGTCGTGAGATCATGGTAATAACTCGTTTCAATCTCATTGGACCTGGTGATCATTTGCATGGTAGGAAATTAGTGACAACATGATACATGCATTACAAAACTGGCTGGGATGTGGCTGATGAATGCAGATCTTTTTTCATTTTGACTTCATTTCTGCATCCTTTTAAGCTGCAGTGGAAACTTCATGATGTTCATCAAAGTGTGACGGGGCATTAGCTACACTAGCTATGAAGAAAACTTCATTCTTGCTTTAAGTTACTCATTTGATAGTAGCATAACGTCTGTGTGTGTAAACGATCAGGAATGCAAGTAAACAAGCTAGATCATAATAATCTCTGATCGACCACATTGTACAATGGGAACACTGCACATTTAAAAGACATAATGTTACAAGTAGACATACTAATAGATGTGCTAACATAAAACAGGTGAACACAATAGAGGAAGAAAACAATGACAGGATGGGGCAGAGACAGGGTCAAAATAAAAACAAAAACATATGCACATGCTGTTAGTTGCCATGACAACTGCTATATGAAGCATGAATCAGTAAGTAAAGCATGTCCATTCCGTACTTATTAGCTCAAAAGCTTTAAAAGGTCTAATAAAAGGATTTATCAGGAACACATGTACACCTGCTCAATGAATAAAAGCAGCACCACAGCGAATAAAAAGCATGCTGATGTGGGTCAGGCGATTTTTAGATAGGCAGATAGCTAGCTAGCTAGATAGATAGATTAATCCAAAAAGGGAAACTATTATTATTATTTTATATAAAAAGTTCACATCGATACGGTGGCCGAGAAGTGCAAAACAACTTAAGAAAATGAAAACAAAATAACAAATTAAAAACCACAATAACAAAACCCAAAACAAAATAACAAATTAAAAACCACAATAACAAAACCCAAAACAAAATAAAACATTCTAAAACAAAATAACAAAAGCCAAAACAAAATAACAAAACCCAAAATTAATTTGTTATTTTGTTTTCCATTTTGTTAATTTGTTTTCGGTTTTGCTATGTTGATTTAGAATTTGTTATTTAGTTTTCGGGTTTGTTCATTTGGTTTGCACCTCTCGGCCGTTCAGAAACGAACCGGAAAAGGTAGCTATAGTTTACGAACGAAATTCTTACCGCTGATTGGACGAGACATCTGTCACTCAAGATATACAGGAAGTACTGTAGCGGCGGTGGATTCGTGTGTGTATGAATGTGCAAACATGTACTGTCCTTATTGTGGTTTCAAATATGGCGTTCTGCCAAATTTATGCAGTTCTTGTGGAATTTTTTTCTTTTAAAAGAGACACAGCAGTTCGCAATCTAATCTTTATACTGTGATATGTCATCAGCATGTCCAAAATCACGGCATACGAATGTCCGTCCTCAAAGTAACGTTGAATAAATTCCATTTCCTTGCTTTCTAATGAAAGATTTCATTATTTTCTTAGTTTTGCACACCGAATTTTTTTTTTTTTTTATGAAGAAGAACACACAAGAAACAAACTTAAAGACACAATTTCCTACTTCCTGTTTATCTTGAGTGACAGGTGTCTCGTCCAATCAGCGGTAAGAATTTAATTCGCAAACTATACCTACCTTTTCCGGTTCGTATCTGACTGGCCGAGAAGTGCAATACAAATTAACAAAACCCAAAACAAAATAAGAAATCCGAAAACAAAATAACAAATTCAAAACCAAATTAACAATTAGTTTCGGGTTTTGTTATTTTGTTTTTTCGGATTTGTTAATTTGGTCTTGAATTTGTTATTTTGTCTTTGAATGTTATTTTGTTTTCAGTTTTGTTAAGTTGTTTTGCACTTCATGGCCACCGTACTTGATCGGCTGATCGAATAATCATGTGTCATGGGGGTCCTAATGAAGTGGTAGTTGAGTGTATAAAAGCATTAGACTAATCAACAAGAGGAACTATGTATATTTGTAATCAGTGTGATTATTTTTTTCTTTTTTTTTCTTCTTTGTTTAAAGGTGTTTCAAATCATTGTGTTTCAAATCATTTCAAATCATCTGTTGGCACACAGATTGGCTTTGTAAAATCTTGCCAGGGACTGTTGGCTTTGTGTCCAGGCTTCACAGTTAGCCTGTTTGCCAACTTCAGACATGAAATATGACAAGCATGTTCATGTCATGCCAACCTTCAAAAAACTCACAACTCTTTATTTTTAATTTTTTTTTCTGAAATTTTCCCCATCTCTAACGAGACATATGGAAACTCCGATTAAGTCATTCCTGGCGGGTTTAATGTGCTGGTGACATCAACGGTGACCAAGAAAAACATCTGAAGTTGAGAAGAGAATTACGGCTTGTTATTATAACCTTCCTCTCCTGGATTGCCGATAATAAATTGGACTTGGATGAATCAGGGCGTGTAACACCAACGAAAGCCAAACCCGGAGAGAGAAACACTTTTTTTCCCCTCGTTGCTTTCAAGACAGACCAAAGTGCAGATTCGAGGAGCTGGATCGTTGTGCTAAGTTGATGTTTGGACTGAAAGCGGAGATAGCTAATGTGCTCCTTTTGGGTTCAGATTCTGGTGTGCGTGTCTGTCTGGCTGTCGAGAAAGTTCACAGCAACAACCGTTGTGATGCTTGGATGCTGTTGAGAAGATTGTTTGCGAGCTGAGTGACATGATGAGAAACTGAAGATGGGGAATGAGGGCTGGTTCAAATTAATTCAACTTCAGAACTGGGGTGAAAAATACATTCTGCTCTCTGGAACACACACACACACACACACACACACACACACACTTCTGCACTGCCATTGTCATGTATGATCGATGCTCATATCATATCCACCTGGTCACTGAATATATACAGTATATAAATACATTTTGCGATGCCTGACATAATACTAGGATTCACCAGTACGCCCAACGCCTAACCATGGACGACCGTGTTCACACAGCTTATGCTTGTTCACCACTAGTTAAGGTTCATCTCCCATATTCACCTGATAGCTTCAGGTTTCTGATCTCTACATGCTCGTAGCCTGTGATCCTGATTATCTTTTATAAGCTAACTAGCTGACTTTAGCCAGCAACCATTAATCACCACCATTACTTCACAATTGCTTTTTAAGCCTGGAGTCTGATGACATATGAGCTCTGTGTCTACAGAGCATGACGTTTGCATCTAAAAACTCAAACCAAATCTACCATTGCAGCAGCTGATAATGACTAGTACAGGATTTCCAGCATGACCGACAGCAGGGAGACAGTTTTAGAAGACAAGAAAATCAGCTTTAATGCATGCTTATGGGGAACAATAAAACAAGATCAATCATACCTGCAGCGAGATGTATTTGTAATGCTTCGCTCGGCGTTTCAAGAGGTGTATATGTACTGTAGGTGTGTAGGGGAGCAGGGGAGGGGGGGGGTCCCCCGGTCAGGATTTTTTGGTAAAGTTTTATGTAGCAAGACCTCTCAGGGTTTCAGGGTTTGGGAAATGTTGTTGCCGAAGGTGTTCTTGTACCAGTAACAATTCCCTCTATGTTACACACAATATTTTGTTAACAAAATATTGTTCTTGATATAAGATATGGACATGGACATGCTCATATTTGTGGACATGGAAAGCTTCTAGGAGAGAAAGAAAAAGAGAAAAAAATTGTTTTGCACTTTCTAGTTTCTCAATTCAAGCTGTATTAACTTTGTTTGTCTAAACTTCAAAAGAAATCTGAGGTAATGAAGAGTTTTTATAGCTACTGATAACAAGAACTAGTGTCTCAGACATTCCAGCACATTAAACGTAACCAAAAAAGGATACACAATATGTCGCATTAGTAAACTAAGCATTGCAATTATTTTATAAGAGGATCTAACAAAAAAATGTGTTCAAATATGTGTTTAATAATGTCGTCACAGCACTCCATTATTTTTTTTTTTTTTTAAGTGACTGATTAATTGTTCACCCAAATCCAGACCCAGCTTCACTGTACTTCGCCAATTTTCTTATCTTGAAAGGCTTGCGACATCAAAAACTGAGCTCAAATGTATAAATAACATTTTACTGAAATATCGTTAAATGATAGGAGGACGTCTTGGAATCTCATCAGTGTTTTAAAGGCTAACACTATGATGTCTGGGCTTATGTTTTAACATTTGGTTGGTAGGTTTTACGGAATAACCTTCTGTTTTTTTAAATACTGTACAAATAAAATACATGCAAGTAGAGTGGAACCTTGGAATAAGAGCATAATTCGTTCTGGAAGTGGGCTCGTGTTCCAAAGCACTCGTAAACCAAATTATCCATTCCCATAAGAAATAATGAAAACTCAAATTATTTGTTCCACAGCCCCAAAAAATAAATACATAAAAATAATGAATACAATCTATAAAATGAAAAAAAAAAATCTGCACTTTACCTTTAAAAAAAAGTACAAATAAGTCCTGACACATAAGTGTTTACGTTGGTGTGTGCAGGTGTCGTGTGTGTGTGTGTGTGTGTGTGTGTGTGTGTGTGTGTGTGTGTGTGTGTGTGTGAAATTAGCCCCTTCCCTCGCCTTGCGTCCTCTTCCCTCTCCCCACCTCGCTTTTTAAGTTTCACAAAACACACACACACACACATACACACACACACTTATGTCAGAACTTATTTGTACTTTTTTTTAAACACTGTTTTAACAGAAAAAAAAGAAACCTCTCTGAGACTGGCATGAGCGTATATTAATGGAATCACTTTTTAAGTTTCACAACAAACACAAACACAGCGGAAACACCGTTTTAACGGAAAAAAGACACCTACCTGAGACTGGCATGAGCACATACTAACGGAATCACTTTTTAAGTTTCACAACAAACGGACACACACAACGGTAACACCGTTTTAATAGGGAAAAAAGAAATCTCTCTGACCTGGCGTGAGCGCATACTAAGGGAATCACTGCTGTAAAGTAAAAAAAAACAAAACAAAAAACAAATGAACCAGCACCTTACCTTAGAAAAGAATCGCGACAGGGCAGAGTTTTTGTGTGTTTGTGAAGCCGGAGAGGGGGTGAAAAGGCAAGAGAGCGTCTGTGCGTGTGTGTGTGTCGGTGTCAAATTACGCGCGCACACGCATAAGAGACGAACAGAGTTTCTGTGCGTTTGCGAAGCCGTGGGGAAGGATGGGGGAAAGGTGAGAGAGTGACACTCGGTGTCAAAATAAGAGTCGCATGCGTGATACATGATATTCGGCGCTCGGAAACTAATACTTGCTCGGTTTCTGATTAAAAATTTATTAAACATCTTTGCTCGGTTTGCGGAACACTCGTAAACCACGTTACTCACAATCCAAGGTTCACTGTACTGTACATGCATTATTTTGTACATGCAAAATAATGTAGGATTCCTTTATAATATTGTAAATGTTTCCATTTCCATTTTGAAATGTTTGTTAATGTTTTTCACAGTTACGTATAATTTAAAGCAATTGCTCTTAATACTCGTCTTTTGCTTGATTTTAAAAATAGACATTTCAAATTCGTTGACAAATGTACATGTATCTGTTCACACTACTGTATGTTCACAAGGAAGATCAATACATTTTATTGTCGAACTTAAACTAACTGCATTTTAAAATCCCATGATCTGTCAATATATATATATAT
>QMIH01000029.1:357811-368199 GCA_003987875.1 Clarias batrachus | reverse complement strand
TTTTTACCTCTGGAGACCTGAATGTCCTCAAATGAGGACATGATATAAAGATACACTATCTATACTGACCAGTCACAACATTAAAACCTGAGGCATCATGTCCAGTATTGTGTAGGTTCCCCTTGTGCTGCTGAGCCAGCTCTAGTCCCTTGGGGCATGACCACAATACGTCTGCGGATCACCAGGACATTGGAAGCAGAACCTTCGGGTGCTGTGCGTTGCATGGCGGCCCCATGGATCGGACTTGTTTGTTCAGCGCATCCCATTAAACTGTTAAATTAATTGATCTCTGTTTTGATCATAGTGTATATCACTGTGATCTGTTGCATGTAGTTTTGAGATTTTATTTTAGAAGCATTTTAGAACGTGAAGCCTGTTAAGAGTTTAATAATTAGGTGTCACAGGCTTCTTCTTTAAATCATACTATCTGTACTTAAATAACAACAACAACAACAATAATAATAATAATAATAATAATAATAATAATAATATAGTGCCTTAAAAGATGCTTTTTATTTGGCAAAATACACAGCCTTGACAAAGAAAAATATATATAGTATAAAATAAAACTCTAATAAAAAAACTTCTTCTGCTGAACCATGGTTCTGAGTCTGCTGACTCCTTTGACATCTAATGTTCTGTTCGGATCCAGAAGCATTTATTACATTTACAGGAACAATAACTTTGACTTGAGCTAGATGAGGGTCGTTCTCTTAACTCCTACAACGTTTTATATGCGTCAAGGAGAAGAGTTTGATCAATGGCGTCAAGAGGTGCACAAGTAACACAAGCAAGTAGACAGAACTTTGATCAGAGGGGAAATAGAAGGTCATTGACCACTTTACTCAGCACTGTCTCTGTTCTGTGATGAGGCCTGGATACTGACTGATACAATTCATGAATGTTATTTCTATGTAAATATGAGCACAGCTGCTATGCTGCAACCTTTTTCAACCATGAAGATAAAGGAGAGATTTCATATTGGCCTATAATTGGACAGCTGACAGTGGTCAAGGTTAGTTTTTTTTTTTTTTTACATAGGGGATGAATAACTGCTACATTAAAAGATTTAGGAATGGAATGTAACCAGTGCTAAGTGAAGTAACAGTTAAAGTAAGAAGATTTCCACACACAAAATGTGATGAAAGCTCACAGGATTGGGACTAAACAGGAGTTTGGCCATAAGAAAATTCCTTGTTAGTAAGTCTAATCAGAAATTTTTTTTTATAAATGCTCGGGAGCATAAAGATTGGACTTGGGAGTAATGGAAAAAAGTCACGGGGTCTGATAAACCCAGATTGATATCTCTGAACAAAGGTGCACAATGAACGGACATGATTTGTTAATTTTCTAATTACTTGAGGGGCAAAATTCACACAGGTGACAAAGTTTTGTTTTAAAAAACAATTAGGAGTAGTCTCAGGTACACTGCGGCAAACTTATCAGGAAACCGTCAGTATTTTATAAGCACTGCTGAATCTGCTTTCATTATTATTATTATTATTATTATTATTATAATTGTTGTTGTTATTGTTGTTTTTGATCTATTGTGTAACACATGGCTTTCTTTACTTGGGATATTTTTTTCCTGTAAGCTTTCATTTCTTGCTGTAAACATAAAATGTTTTTGACTGAATAAATCAAAAGACAACTAAAAAAAATTTAACTGTATTTAATCAAATAGATGACTAACATTTATTCATATTTTCATTCACAACATTCCTACTCACATATTCAATACATCACAATGTTTCTCTCTATATATCTCTCTCTCCCTCTCTCTGTTTCCGTAAAATCCTATGACATCTTGCCAGACAGTCTTGGTGGATTTAGAAATTTCACGGACATCTTTTCTCACAGACAGGCCTGCTTACTATAGTTGTAAATCAGTGAAAGTTAAAGATGGCTCTTGACTGGATGTGAGTCTGTGTGAAGATGGTTCTTCTTTCCTCCGTGTACTTGCCCTCTAACCTACACACACCCTCTCTAACACTTCTGATTTATTCTGCTTTGCAGGAATTGCAGCTCTTGGTTGAGTCAGGAATGTTCATATTATTCAAACATTAAAAAAAAAAAAAAAAAAAACATTCACAGACAAGTTCTTTTTTTTTTTTTAAATAACGAAATTTTAGCTACAAATAAATAACATAAATAAGGATTTACAAAACAATATTTAAATTAATAATAATTTACCAAAAATACCAAACTGTAATTGTAGCAAAATTCAATAATTATATAAAATTATGCAAAAAATAAGTAAATCTGAACAAAAAACCATCCTTTTGAAATCTGTCCATATGGAAAAGTAATTAGTAAATACTGAATTTAAAAGAAAGCTTAGAGCCTACAAGTAGTTCATTTAAGAGAAATATGAATCTCAACATTTTGGCTAAACACAAAGAAAATCTTTCTGTGGTTCAGCAGAACATTCATCCATGCTTGTTCAAGTGAAGCTCAGATTTTATATCTGACGTGACAACATCTTAATCCAAATTCCCTCCAGCTGCTGTGTCGAGCGATCATGTTACTATGCGTTTCTCCCCCCCAGTGATGGAGGGCGCGTGCTCACTTTGTAGTACTCCCTCTTTTATTTCCCTTTAGAATGTTTCCTTTTGGCCGTCTTGTTATTCCTTCTTTGAAAACAACGCTCGTTTTACGTTTAATCTGTCCAGGGTGTTTCTGAAACAGTAGCTGGTTTCCTCCGAAGGCCAATTAGGAATCGGCTTCGCACGCACAGTGGTACAGCTAACCATTTCAAAGTATGTGTGGTTTTCCAATCAGTTATAAAAACTACTCAAATGTTCTTAAACATTTTTTTATAAAACAAAGTCCTATTACTTTTCACAAGCATCAGCCAAGAACATTAGTTGACTAACATTATTGCATTATTGGAAGCTATAATATAGAACATATAATCATGGTACTTTACAGGCAGAAGCACACAGGGATGCTGTTACCACCTTAAAGCTGATTATTGTTCTATAACTGCACTGTAATATAGTATTTGTGGTGCTTTATTCCTCTTGTTCTACAGCCAATAAAATGCAAACATTTAAATTACTTAAAAATTAGACATCACAATTTTTTAGGAGTTGAGTGGTCTATTTTATGTTGTTTAAGGTCTTTAAACCCAGTAAATTCTTTTAAATTCTTTTATATAAATACCATTTGTTCTGACAGTTCTTGTTTTCTCTCTTAAGAAGTTACTAAGATAAATAAAAGTTACTGAGAAAGCAGGATGTGCAATATCCTGAAGAATCTTCCATAGTGGAAAACTATTAAGCAATGGAGACAGCATTTAAAACTATTATTAATTAATAAATCGGTTTATTATTAATAATAATTATGTGGAAATTAACACTTGACATAGAAATCCCTGTGAATGCAGGTGAAGGTTAATACGCTTTATTTTGTAAAACTGAGAGACAAATCCAAAATGCAAGACTTAAAAATTACAAAGTCTTAAATGTAATAACAGATAAGAAGACAAAGACAAAGATCAAAAACAAGACAAGCACTACAAAGGACAAGGCTCAGTAAGGCCAACAAAACAAGCTACACCATGCAACATGTTGAGTGATATAATGTATGAGGTGAATGGCTGACAAAACACAAATTTGATTCTGTAATATGAGTTGAATTAGAAAATATCCAAACTAAACTACAAATTTCAGAGCTACTGTTATAGAATATTAATCAAAACTTTCAGACTAGTCAGAATCAAGAACTCAACCGCTCCTTGAAGTAGTAGGTTCAAATTTATTGGTGATAAAACCTTATCAAGTAATTAAACCAAAAAAGTAATCATGCTTTTTGAAAGTTGGGGAAGCTGTAAACAGATACAGTTATGTCTTATAAGCAATCTAAGATTTAATGGTTACTTTGCTAGTTAGCATATTGTTCCAAACCTGGCATGGAACTTGATATAGTAGACAAAAGGAGAACTGTGCAACATCAGAGATACCATAAAGATTTACAATCCCGTCAGAGAAAAACGTCGACCAAACCCCATCATCTCTGAGCAGTTTTACTGCGGGCCTGAGGTTAATCCTGCTATGGCAGTAAATATCTAATCAAGCACCACTAAAAACGATTTATTCTGTTTTTCTAACTAGACACTTTGTGACATGACAATAAACCATGGCCATTCCAAATAAGATGGCTAAAGATCGCACTTTTGGAATTTAAAATAGTATTTTCTCATCAATTAGTGGGATGTAGGATTAGTAGTACTACTTACAGTTTAATCACAGACTATTATGGTTTTCAAATATAATATAGCTATACATTAAGATGTAGGTTGGCTTGCCAAAAAAATGCACACAGAGATTCCGTAACTCTGACTCAATTCAGTCCTCTTAAGTAACTGCTTTACCCTGGTCAGGATTGCATTGCAGCTGGACTACTGGGCATGAGGTGGGAATACACCCTGGATGAAATGCCAGTGTATTAAAGAGTGCCAAATATGCACATTCACAGGCTCCATTACACTTAGGAGCACTTGAGCATACCCAATCCTCCTGAAAGAAGTGAGAGGAAGTCAGAGAAAATCTACATGGATTCAGGGAGAACATACAGTATGACACAAACTCAGAAGTACATAGTTCATTATTGTATTAGGCAATAATGCAGTACATAAAGGAACAACAACAACAACAAAAAGTACTCTATATAAAGTATACTATTTCTGGGATACATGTGAAAAATTCTACCAGCAATTCTGGTAACTAACTATAGGTACTGGGAGGCAACACTAAGCCAAAATTAAGCCAAATTATAGATTTAAATTTACAGTGTCCTACTAATTTGCAGTCAATTTGCAGTAAACTATTTTAATACCTAAAACATCCCTTAAACCTACCTGTGGAATTAGTAAGAGTTTATGAATTTACTTTAAAATTTTGCTTGTAATGTCAATGAGGGCAAATATATTAGTATCAGTTTTTGTACAGTAGCAATGTCTAATAATGTTTCTAGCTAAATATTAACACTAAGTTCATCTAAAACTTGATATTAACATCAACTTTTACACTTACATACCAAAACATAGCTTGAATTTGAACAGTTAAGAATACTCCCTAGTTTAATACTTAAACCTAGCCCTAACCTTACTATTTTAACCAAATTTGAACTTTAAAATGTAATTCTTAACATTATCTTAACATTAAAATCATAGCCCTACAGTAGCTTTAATACGTAAACTTACCATAATTTCAAAATGTAGCCCTGACTGTGGTATCAAAGATTAACCCTAAGTTTAGTACCTAGATTTATCCCTAATTTTAATACCCAAACCTTACCAATATTTTAATAATAATGTATCTAACCATACATCCAGTCTTAACAGCTAAATTTATCTCTAATGAAAACTCTAAGAACTGCCCGTAACTAGCCATAGCCCCAGGGTTAATATGTAAATTTATCCCTATCTTTCATAAAGTTAAACCTTCTGCTAACCTTACACGTACTGCAGATCTACAGTACATGCTAATAAACAAAAACCTAATTAATACCTAAACCTCGCTCACTCATTTACTTATTGTCTATACTGCTTTATCCTATCTGCAGGGTAACAGGGGGCCTGGAGATTATTTCAGGAGACTTAGGGCACGAGGCTGGGTACACCCTGGACAAGGTGCCAATCCATTGCAGTTAACACAAATCCACACACCCACGAACTATGAACAATTTGGTAAAGGCAATTAAAGGCAACCCCAAGGCAGGAATCAAACCCGGGACCTGAAGGTGAAAGGTGACAGGCTAACCATTAAGCAACTGTTTTGCCCTAATACCTAAACCTAATTGTAAAATTAAATATATTTGTATTATTTTATTAATTTAAAAAATTGCTTTAAATACACCACTGTAACATATCTTAATATACATTCCTAAAGTTGACTCTAACTTTAACACTGGAACATTCTAGTTTAAAACCTAAACATAGCCTGAAGTTTAATACATAAATACAGTATATCCCTAACTTTAACACCTAAACCTAGATCTAATTTTAATCCCTAAAGCTACTCACAGTTTTAATAACCTAAACAAAAAAAATTTAAGACCTAAGGAAAACCTTACAGTTAGTATTTCTAAAACTAGCTCTAACAAACCTAGCTGTACCCTTTTTCCTGACAAAATAGAACTAATATTTAGACCTAAACTTCAACTTTGAACTCTTGTAGCTTATCCTATCATTAACTTTAGTTATTTTACAAGTACATGTTTACAATAAGGTGCTTCCAGCATTCACTTTCATTTCAAGATGTACTTCCCACAGTACAATGTGGACACTCATCGCATATCTTTTTTTAAGCATGTTATGACAAACGTGCCTTATAAACCACATGATAGTAAAAAAGAGATAATATATGCTTGAAAGGGTGCAGACAAGAACGGTCCATGTATGGGTCAGTTTTAACAGATATTTGACCTGATTGAGATGTATAATCATGATCTGGTGTTCAAGAAAGTTATATTGTAGCACAGTCTACAAGCCATTCATTATTGTATTATATTTTATATTAATTATTCATATTGGACTGTAATTGAGGGAAGTAAACATCCCAAATAAGGGGTCTAGGGGCTGAATGGATTTGTGTTCTATGGCACAATGGTACAGTATGCAGAGCAAACATAAATAAATAAATAGATAAATGAATAAATAAATGTATTAATGAATTAATGAAAAAACAAACAAATAAATACATAAAGAGTTGAAGAAATAAATAAAAGCAATCAGAGAGTCATATTTTCGGGGAAGGAAGCAAATAAACTGACATCCATCAATCACAATTCAAGCTTATTATACAGCTCTATCCACATGCACTATTCTCCTATACACTCAATCAGGAGAAAGCAGCATTTAAGGTAACATTTACAGTAGAGTGCAACAATAATAATTATAATAATAACAATAATAATAAGAAGTATTATTTGAATTATTTTATTAATAAGAAAATTGCTTTAAATACACCACTGTAAAATAGCTTTAATATTAATTCCTAAAGCAGAACAAGAAGCCACTATTTATGTCCCACTATATATGTACGTGCACATATGTATAAGCCCATGAAATGCATTAACATTTAATGCTAAAAACATTCAAAAAGAAAATACTCTAGGTTTAATTTTAACAAAATTTTAATGGTCACCCGATTTATATATATAAATCAAAAGAATCAGATTGCAAACAAAAAATTATTTGTATTTGTTATTATATGTAGATAATTTAAAAGACCGTATTTGGATGTACGAAACTTACGAAATTATTATCGTATCTAAATGTTTACCTTGTGAAATGTGGTATGTAAAGAAAATGCTGATATAGAACAAAATGCCACCAGAAGATCCAAGGTGTGGGCTGATTTCTTTCCAACACAGACTGTAGCTCCTTGTTGCCTCATAGTGTCAATCATATCAAATAATTACATATAAAATGAAACAACTCCCAGAGTTGACCTCCAATTGCACTGATCCTTAACACATCTTTGACATGTCATCAGTCTTCTGAATATTAATCACAATCACTATTTAGCTGTGATTTACTTGTGTGTGTCTTTCATGTTTGTATCTAAGCCAGCACCAATATCTTGAATCTAGTCAATTTTCATTAATTCTTAACCAAGTATAAGATTATTAAAATACTATGGATCATGGTGTAGATTATCTATATTACAGTAATAATCCAGCATGAACCATAATATTGGATGATCATTATAATATACACTGTAAACCCTAACGTTCAAAGTAATTAAACACATTGAGTACTGTTAACTTAAATAATTGCAATTAGGTCAAATTAATAAACCTTTTGAGTATTCCGAACTTTTTGGCATTTATGATTTTGTAGAAATGACACTTTTCAAGTTAGCTGAACAGATTTGATATTTTATGTAATTGTAAGTACTTAAGTAACAATAACTTAAGTAAAACTTCCACCAACACATATTTATAAAGCACTCGTGGCGCAGTGGTAAGTGTTATGTCTGCTATGTGGAAGACCTGGGTTTGAACCCCAGGCCAGATGGTCTGTCTTTTTTTTTATTTCGTAAGTAACAATACCTTAAGTAAAACTTCCACCACTGTAATATCTAAATATCTGCAAAATATTTTTTGATTTGCGTTCAACAAACTCAAAAATGGATAGTTCTGTTTACTTAAAAATCTTAAAAGATTTGATGTAACTGATTACCTCAAATATTTTGAGTTTTGCCAACTTTATCGGGTTTACAGTGTAGTTGTGATGATGTTACAGTGATGTCCATTATCTTGACAAGGTTGTTTTTGAAAGATAGAATGACTTTGATAAAATTAAGTGGAGATAGCGTTGAATGAAAGATCCAAACACAACACAATTTTAACCTTTATTTGGATCATTTATGTTGCTTAACATCGATTTGTTCACAACTTCTGTCCACATTTCTACCATGGTTTAGAATTCTGATCAAAGACTGGAACAGTCACACAAGAGCTTCCTGCACAAAATGAGAATATCTCATGTTATGCATCTGTTAGTACTGTAATGTTTTATTTTCTTTTGGAAATATTACTTTGAGGTACATCTTAGCTGCCAAATCACTGTACTGTAATATGGTGTTTGTGGTGCTTCTTGTTATGTACACACATTTAGGAGCTTCAAAAGCATGTTTCCTGGTGGTCCTGTGGTAAGCCTTTTAAATGGAATTTGGGTCCATCTCAATATGTTTTTATATTAATTTGGTTTTGAAGTGGCATTTGGAACATTGTGTTAGCTGTATGCATTTATTCTTTTTCAGATGTCATGTCATCAAAGTAATTCTAACTTTCAAAAACAGTTTAATACCAGTATTGTCCTGACATCTATAGCACTGCCAAATTAACATCATCAGAAGTAGAAGTAGATTATTATTATAGACTGTTATAGATGACTATTTCGAGACACTTGACTACTTTACTTATACATTTCTTGATGTACTGTCTGATAATTTTACGAACTTTAAGCATTTCTAGAGGTAACCTGTCCACGGTGTATCCCACCATCTGCCTCGGGTCTCGAGGCCTCCCGTGACCATGTACAGTATACATAGAGATAGAGTGAATAAGTTAGTATTTCTAGAACAAATAAAAATTCTCTATAGTAGTAGATACATTTATAGATTTATAAATAAATTCAATATACTTTTTCTTGGTACAGTGTCATTTTGATAAAGTGCGAACAGCATTATTTTAATTTCACCTCTAATGATACTTTGTAATATTATGCACTGCTTCGACCGAATTATTTGAATTATTTGTTTAATTGTTAAAAAATACACCTTGCCAAATAATACCATTGACACCCTGTATGGAATAGTACTGTATTTACTTAAATTTTTGTTAAAAAAAAGGACAAAGAGAAAATGGGATAAAACAATATGAAAACAGAAGGTTTGGAAATATAGGTTTCTAAGCTTGTACAGAACTGGTAACCCCATGTAGCTGGAGATTATTGTTTATAGAATATTCTTATATACAGTTGCATAATTTCATTGACCAATTGAAACGTTTAGATCATTTTCATGAATAATTACTGACAGAAGCATGAAAGGAAATCAGAAACATTCAGTCTAATTTATTGATTTCACCCCTTCACACCTGAAATCTAAAAAAAATTGAAACACATTCACAGCTTTCACTAAAGCGTTTATCTCTATTAGAATCAACCAGCCTCCTGCTTTCTTTCTCTTTCTCCTTTCATCTCCATTCTCTTTCTTGTTCTTGCACATGTGTGAGTATTTGACCCTCGTCAGAGTCGCTGAACAACTTCAGAGAGCTTCAAGAATGTGGTTTTGATGCGATTCTGGACAGATCTCAACCAAATCTAAAGCTGTGGGTGCATTAGAGAATGTATCTTCATTTATTAATGACCTTTATATACAGTACAGACCAAAAGTTTGGACACAACTTCTCATTTCTTTATTGTGTTCTTTATTGTGTTCTTTAGCCCAAACAAGTCTCTTCTGCTTGTTGCCTGTCCTTTGCAGTGGTTTCCTAGCAGATAATGAAGGCCTGATTCACACAGTCTCCTCTTAACAGTTGTTCTAGAGATGTGTCTGCTGCTAGACCTCTGTGTGGCATTGACCTGCTCTCTGATCTGGGCTGCTGTTAACCTGCGATTTCTGAGGCTGGTGACTCGGATGAACTTATCCTCCGCAGCAGAGGTGACTCTTGGTCTTCCTTTCCTGGGGTGTCCCGCATGTGAGCCAGTTTCTTTGTAGCGCTTGAAAGTTTTCCCAATTTTTCGAACTGACTGACCTTCATTTCTTAAAGTAATGATGGCCCCTCGTTTTCCTTTCTTAGCTGCTTTTTTCTTGCAGCTAAGTAAAGTACTGTATATATACATATACACATTATATATATATATATATATA
>QMIH01000029.1:341561-353678 GCA_003987875.1 Clarias batrachus | reverse complement strand
TATATACACACACACATACATACATACATACATACATACATACACACACAGTATGTTCAGGACATTTGGTGCAGTATAAAGTTAATTGTTGAAGCCAGTGTGATGGATGAAGTGAGAACGCTTACTGCAATTATTTGTAAAATTGCTTCCAAAAGTCTTGAAAGCAGTCACTTTAAAGTTCTCTTTAAAACAGACTTTGTTGAAGAAGAAAAAAAAAAGATGACTTATGAATATATAATCATTTTAAAAGTGCAAAACCAATAAAACTTTAACTTCAGACATCAACCATATCCTGGCTGATTGCTTTTGAGGTACGGATTGAAATAGGATACTTTTTTTTTTTTCACTGAACAATTTCATTATTAAAAACACAATGTTCCATGATGCATTGATGTTGGATTATGATCAAAGTATTGGTTATATCATTACACACATAAGCACATGAGAGCAGCTTTAGTGAGTGTGAAAGTGTTTGAGATAGTGGGACACTTTATCTTGGTCATAAAAGAAGAGATGACTGTATTCCCACAGCCGTTAACATTAAAGCCAGAGCAGAAGACACACGGAAAGAAATACAACATTGACAGTGGTTTAAAGAGTTGAAGTTGAGATGTTTTTTTTTTTTTATAGCTAATGAAATAAAACAGTCTGCGGTACAGTTGGTTTGCTGTACATGTAGTCTGTCTGTCTGTCTGTCTGTCTGTCTGTCTGTAGATTTTAGGTTTCATACAGACAATGAACTTGAATTTGGTGAGCCCATGTAAAAGTTACATTTAAAGTCAAATAAATCACCACTGATCCCTATTCTGATGCTCACACTGAACTTGAAGGTTGTCTTCAAGACTACATGCCTACATGCATTAATTTTCTGTTTAGCTGATTAGACATTTACTATAAGAAGCAGTGGAATAGGTGTTTTTAATGAAGTGGATGGTGAGTTTTATCTTAAAATGTACAGTTGTGAGCTTAGACAATGTTTAGCTTTAAAAAAAATTGCCTTGGTCTTTTCTTTTCAATGCAGATTGCTTGTACAAAAGAAAAATAATAGAAGAAAACCCCCAATGTTTCTAAGAAGAAGCGCAAATAAACATTTCATTTTGGGTATCAATATAAAAAAATATTCAAGGTCAAAATTATACATACATTATACATAAGGTAAAAAAATATTCATACCCCCAGTTAGGTTATTAATTTCCTTGTGCTGAAAGCCCTGAAATGATTTACTGTACTTTGCCCAGCCCATAGCATCTCCATAATAGTGAAGATGATTAGCTAGAGCTGGAAGCGTCTCTGTGCCAACATTAAAAAAAATATAAATATATTTTACAGCACTCATTGGATTGACTAGTAGACAGTACTAGGGAAAAGTCCAAGGAGCTCAGTTCAGACCTGAGAATGAGATGACAGATTTATACAAACCTGGAATGTCTCTTTGGGCCAATTCTAAAAGAAAACTGCAGATTACAAGGTCAGTTCAAACTATTCTATGTATGTACAGTACAAAGTATTGGGAGATGGAGACACTTTGCCAAGGTTTAGAAGAGAACCCAAATTGTCACCCTTAGCTGTGAGGAAATTGGTTCAGACAGTCGGGAAGAATTCAGCAATCACCAAGGCACAGACCTGCCATGAACTATAAACTTCTGGAGCACAAACGACACATTATTGCTAAATCAAACCTAATTAGCAGTAATTAATGTGATTATTATAAACAGGACTATTCATGGAGCCATATATTGGCATTATACTAGATTCCTATTAAACACTTGTTTCACATTTAGATATGTGCATCTTCTTAACATGCATCTATGCCACGTCATTTGAAATTTGGAACCAGGAAAAAAAAAGCTGCACCTTCAGTCCACATTTTCTTCCCCTGACCTGGAGTACCTGCATAACCAAACTCTGAATCCGAGTAACTTTCCCTGCATGAAAATCTTTCTCGCTCTCAATGTAATTCCTACAGTATATAGCCACGTGTTAATGTGTCAAATGGCAAATGATGCAAGCACTCATCACCACCACTTCTTCCATACACTTTACTGTACTGCATGTACTGTATTCTTATGTCCTTTATGTTTTTTATTACTCCTTAAAACTGAACCCAGGATTTGGCACTTCTATCCTCTTCTAATTAGCAGTGGTTCACTGCATGGCTTTCCCTTTTATTTCCCTTAATCGCCATTCCAGTGTAATTGCTTCAGGATGCTGATGCAGGGAAAAAAGAAGCACAAGAAGTCCATAAAGAGTGGAGAACGTCAGTGATGTGATTCCTGTTCTATTCTTAGTTTCCCCTCAAGGACTCACTGACCTCTGTGAAACATGAAAGAAAGCACCAGATGAAGATGTAATTAAATGCTTCCTCATGTTTGATGCGTAAAAGTTGTCATAGGGATAAAGGGAGCTTGTTATAAAGGTGGACAGTGACTAAATATTTGGAAGAATCTGATGATTATGCAGATTTGAGACACAACTACTATATGTCTTACCAATTTAAGAACAGTTTCTTATTTTAATGTACAGTATCCAGTTACACCGGCTGAATCATAGAACTAAAAATGTAAAAGACATCAGTATTAATTACACCTCATTGGATGATGTTAAAATGAATAAATGTTACATTGTGCTGACCTGCACGTCAATCATAGATTTTGTAGCTTCTCTTTACATTGAAATATGGTTTTATTTGGCTTTTGATAATGATGTTTTGCTCTACAGTCACTTTAGCAAATTACTAGTGGACTAAAGGGTTTTTTTTACACTTAAAAATGTACTAGAACAGTTTCTTTTCACTTTAGAGTATTCAGCTGGACTGTAGTTGATATTAACACTCAAACCTATTGAGGAAAAAGTCAGATGGAATTCTCAGCTACTGGATCAGGGGGAAAGGGAGCGCAAAGTGAATTGAAAAAGCCATGCGAGATTTGTTCCGTTTTTTCTAGTCACTACTTGGCCGTCCTCAGTTTCGCCATGAAAACACGCCAAACGCGGACGTCATGGTGGAAATTCAGGACAGGACGAGTTCAGCTGCGTTGCGGAATCAGTTTTAATGAATCATGACCTCTCAGTTTGGGATCTCCTGCTGTTTCTTTTTCAGATCACACGGTCAGGATGCCTCGGGAGGAACGAGTTTATAACCGAAAACATCTTTCTTATATATCACCCCGCCTGTCCGCCTGTCCATCTGTCTGTCTGTCTGAATGTTGGACTCTGGGGAGGAAAATACTTCTCTCCAACTCAAAATGACCGATTTTAATTTTTTATTACTTAAAGTGGAACTAAACCTAACATAAATTATTCACCATAAAGCTTTATGCCCTTGGCTCAGCTTCTCTCTTCTGTTATACATATGTTTCTCTATTACATAGATAATGTTCAGTTCCTTTGAGCTGAGAGACACAAAAATAAAATAAAATAAAGGTGCTCAGTAAAAATGGCTGGTGTTCGAAACAGAAAGGTGACGTTTGTCCGATCTCTTAATTCTACTCATAACTCACTCGTCACACATCAGGAAGATCTCTGAGCATGAGAAGATTGAACTTCACATGGTTTATATTTCGTACATTTTTCACACATAATGGACATTCACATTTAATGCTGACGTGATTGTTTTGACGAATCATTTATTTTGTCATCTGTTTTTGTTTCATGCAATCCATTTATTTTATTTTATTTTCTCCTTTTCCCCAACATGATTCATTAATTTTCACATGTGAATTTGATCAAAATGTTCTTTTTTAATGTATGACTCCTTTATATACAGTATATGGCATTTTTTTGTGATTTTCTTATTTGTACTCCATTATTTCATGTGATTTCTTTCATGATATAGATATAGATCTTTTTCCTGACTCATTTATTCTTTTACAAAAAAACATTTTATATGTAATTTGTTTATCGCAATTCATTTATTTTCTTGTGTTATTTTCTCACATGATTCTTTTATTAACACATGACATTTCATTATATATTTACAGTATGTATTTGTTTTACATCAAATATTATTCACATACTCTCTTATGTGCAATTTCAGAGCACAACACCTTCACAAATGCTGTATATTTTCCCATATATTAGTCACATAAGCATGTGTGAAAACTACACAATCATGAGAAATAAGGCATTGAGTTTTTTTTTTAAAGAAAAGGTTGTTTTCAGGTCAAGTCAAGTGGATTATAATTGTCATTCCTCTATTCCACTATCAGTTTGCATACATTTCACCAAGACCATGGTGCACACAGCAGTGTGCAATACTACAGAACGTTCAATATACCACAGTGTGAGACAATAAATACAAGTAGGTAGAACAATAAATACAAAGAACATGAGGCTGTAAAGTGTTAACTACTGGTAGGGTAGCAGCAACATAACATAGTTTTATATTTAACATCACATTGATGTAAATGTGCTGAGGTCAAAGAACAAGGCACTGAGAGAAAATTCAACATCTTCCATTAAATCCAAAGTAAAAAATATTGAGCCAAGCCGATGATGCTTTTTTTCTTTTTTTTTTTAAGCAAAACAATCTTTATAGGCTTTCCCAAGGAAACAGTATTTCCCCAAAACAGCTCCAAACTGAGGCTGTTCACACCACAAGCAAAACAACACTGCATGCAAAAAAAAAAAAAAACACTAAATGTTCAAAAGTTTGCCCAAAAGTTTTCCCTCTTCTCATATTCCCTTTTGTTTATGCATAAGAATTGTGTTAAAAGTGAAAATAAAAAAATGAAAAACTGAGTTGAAAGTGGAGTAGTCCCCCACAGAATGTGAATTATATAGGAAATTATATTAACAGAAGCTTTGAAGCTGCTTCCATTTTCAAAAGTAAATTAAGAGAGAAGGAAAGAGAGAGAGAGAGAGAGAGAGAGAGAGAGAGAGAGAGAAAGAGAGAGAGAGAGAGAATGAGAGAGACATAGAGTGATGAGGGAGAAATTTCTTTCCTTACCACTTTAGATTCTTCATTTTCGAGGCTCAAAAGTTTTAATAATTCTTACAAATCGTTAATTCAGTTTTATTTTAATATTCTCTGAAAAACTTTGGTACCGAGTCATTCCTAAACCAATCAGCACGCTGTCTTATATCTTCCATGCTTTAATAAAATATAAATTGTCATTTGCATGAAGTGTGTCAGGTTCCACATTTTAAACTCAGTTGGCAATCTTTTATTCTGCATACTTGTTGTGTGTATCCTTTCCTTTCACAAATCTAGCAGCTTTTACTTGTTTGGAAAGTATCATGGCTCCTGTACAAACACAAGATGTTTGGAGAAGAAGAAATTGGGCACACGTTTCTGGTCATGCTGTCACTTTAAACAAATAAAATTAGGCTACGTTTGTGGTTCAACTATAATGTGAGAGGAAACTGGAGACCCTTGAGGAATCCCAGAAAAGCATGCGTAAAACATGAAGCTCTACAGAAATAAATAACCTGAGGTCAAAATAAATTCCAGAAGCTGGTGGCCGTTCAAACCAGCCTTGTTATATCAACCATAAAGGGCACATATCATTCAAACATTTACTTTTTTTTAGTCATTTTTAGACATTAAGATGGGTCTCTAGTCTATGCATATAAACAAAAAGACAAGAAAACAAATTTTTGTTTTGTTCTTTTTCTGTCTGCCAGGGTTTAAACAAACCAAGTAATTTGTTCCCTATTGTGACTTCATATAAGGACCCCCCCCCCCCCCGCCATTCTTGTTCCTTAGCTTTGATTATCTGTGGCTTAGCAGTAGTTCATTTATATAGCCAATGTCTGGTTATTATCCTATCCCATAACGTAAAGGATTGGCATTTACACAAGAGCGCTCTTCCAAAAAAATTTATTGTCACCTCTCTAGATTTATCCTGCACGGGCACACACACACACACACACACACACACACACACACACACACACACACACACACACACACACACACACACACACATTGATGCTTGAAATCAAATATACTGTATGTTGGCAAATGGGTGAGAATAGTGTGACATCCTTTTAAACATAATACATATGTACAGAAATACTGTATGTAATATATATAATATGCTTTATTGTTTTACCTTATTCAGTGAGCTCCTGCTGGGTTCAAGTATCACAGTGGAATTGACTCCTGTTTAAAAAAAAAAAAAAAATTATTAATTTGCTTCACTATTTGATAAACATCCCTTTAGCTTTTGCCTAAAGTGCAACTTCACAAAGCTGCATGTCACTTTATTTCTTATAAATATTAAAAGCTTTTTATTTTAAAATGTAAATTAACTAAAAATTGACTAGAACTTCCAAGCTAGAGTACGGTATGTGATCTAGCATTAAAGTAGGTTATTCTCATAAGATCTCTAACTAACTTCTAGTGTAAAGGAAGGAACTTTGTGAGGGAAAAAAAAACAATTATAGTTGATTATGTGAATATGATTACAATAAATAATAGATGTTAAACTCCCAAAAGGTTAAATTAGAATGCTTAATCAGCATGAGCTTCTGGGCCAAGGCCAAATTATTCTCTGCTTTTCTTGCTTTTCATTTTTAATTTAAACAATTAAAATCAGTCACTCACTAATTAATGCTTTTGATGTTTGTTAGAACAAGGAACTAATTAAAGCTCACAGCTGAGCATGAGCCCATTCCCGCAGAGTGCCCTGTTACTGTGTGTGTGTGATGCAAAAATCTTGTGTACTATACTGTATACAGTAGTTTTACTTACTTCACACTGCTAATTATTTCTCTTACATTATTTCTTTCACTTCTTTCCCTACATACGTTCCTCCTTTTTTCTTTCTGACTTTCTGAACTATTCTGAACTACTACTTCTGAACTACTTTCTTTTCCATCCACATTTTTCATCGTCTTACACGTTAAAATCTTTATTTTTCTTTCTCTTATTTTTCCTCTCCAATGTTTTCATTTTTGTTTCTTTCACTTAATCTTCACTTTATTTTTACATTTTCTACTTCATTATTTGCATTTTTATAACGACCTGCTTTTACGTATCCTTTTTTCCTGCTTTTCCTTTTTCTCTCCCACTCTTCCACTGAGCATTCTATTCTCGTTTTCTTCTTCTGCCACTCCTGTTTTCTTTCTATCTTTCTTCTTTCTTTATTTTTTGGTTTATTATCTACTTCTTCCACATTGCTAATTGTTATTTAAAAAGTTCTCTCTTGAACAAGCACACATTAAATAATTTGAAACACTTTCCTAAACTTTTATGATAGTATGACCAACAAATCATAAATCAGTCAAAATCATAAGTATAAGATAAAGGATTAAGGTGTTTGGGGGATATGCAGACTTTAATTATGTATCTTTATTAAACATTTGACTTTGCTCATGGTTTTCTTTCATGAACATTGAAACTATCCTTGGTGGATGTGAAGATGGGATACCCCTCTCCCACACCCATACACACGCACACACGCGCACACACAAACACACACACAGCCACATGTATGGGCATGGTGCCCTCTGATGGTCTCACCCTGGGTGTATTCCCGGGAAAGATTCCTGATCCCTCTTTATTCCACTGAGGATAAAGCAATTACTATTTACAAGTGAATTTACATTTCAATATATAGTACACATAGTCATGCTTTTTCTTCATTAGTGGTTCTTCTCTTGTTTCGTTCTAACTGTATGTCTCTCTTCTAACAGCTTCTACTTTTTCCCGATTTTATTTCTCCTAATCCTTCCTTGTCATCCTACACATTTCTATCATTTCATTTTCCCTCATGTATTTTTGTGTTCGTTTCTCTCCCATCTGCTCTCTCTCTCTCTCTCTCTCTCTCTCCTGTCCTGCTTGTTTGCGTTCTAAGAGCCGACAGGTGACCCTGAGTCAGAGGAAACTTCTCAAGAGCTTATCTAATTAACACTCCTGTTCTTCCAGTTTTTTTTTAATCTAATTATCACAGCGTTAAAGTGATTTCGCTGAAAGAGTGAGCTCTGGGACAGATGGGACAAGACAAGTTTCATGACCCCTAAAAACCCCAAACAAACTTTGTTCCGTTCTTGAGTGTGTTAAAATCATGTCTGAAAACTTCATATTACTGTACAATGAATAGTATTAACACTTAACAGCTTAAGCCAAGGTGCAATAAAAGACTGTTCATCTTTGCTAGTTTTTAAAAATGGTATGCATCTGGTGTTATACGGGTAGGATACTGACCTTTAAGCAAAACAGAACTTGTATTCTCCCGTTTCGTGCAGATCACTGTATTAACTTTGACTAGTTTTGGAAAAATAAAGTTTTTAATTGTTTAATTGAGTAATTGTTGGGGTATTGTTAGGACTATTTGTTTTTATAGAAAAACAATTACTTTAACCAATTTCATCAATGGGCTAGAATGAGACACAACTTACTTTTTTGAATAGATAACAAGTTGGGCCAAGTTGAGGCCACAACCAATACAGCTTGAGTTGACTTAAATATTTAAGTACAAGTTGAGTTAGCCGGGTACATGTTGTGTCAAATAAACAGCAAGGTGAAATATTTAATTTGGCCAACAAATTTCTCTAGAAGCTGAGGAAACTTGCAACTAGTTACTAAACCTTTTAACCTTGAGACGGGTTAATTGTTTTACAGCGTAGATAAATACAGATAAACAACATATACTTAAAATACGCACCTTAAATATTGATAACATACCAGTCTGAGAGCCATTCCGTCCCCATATTAAGTGTAATGAGTAAAATACAGTAGTTGATCATTTTTATTATTTTTTAGGTGTGTGAATAAATTTAATATTCCATGCTTTATACATCTTTTTTCAATGAGTCATAATGGTTACACAAGAGCAAAGATAGGAAATGTTGAGAAACCATAATACACACATCTGATTGGTTGATTTAGGGTGTTTTCACATTCAGACTTGGGATTGTTTCCGAGTACAATTGACCTTAAAGTCTGGTTAATTTTCATCAGTGTGAACACAAGCATTCCATTATCAAGTCTGCTAAAAAAAGGTGGCCTCAGGCCCAGTTAGAATCAGATAGGAAAACCTGACCACGGAAGTGGACTGCTGATTAGTTATCCAATGTCGTTGTGCCATCTGTCTCTTCTAAAATGTGAGTATAGCATGAAGCAATCTCATCCTCCGACCTGATAAAATAGCTGATAAACTATGAAGGCAAAAACCTTGCTCTTGGCCTTTTTCCAAAATATTAATAATATTAGGCATAGCACGGAGATCATCTTCCTCGTTCTCTTCTTCTCTTTGTGTTAAATGGCAGCTCGCAAAATAACTTGGTGCCATCTGCTGTATAGGAGACTTTACAGTAAATACACAAAGTGTACCCGAGTACGGAGAATAATAATAATGTGAATGCTGGCCAGCGGGGGAGTGGGGGAGCAATCGTTCCTGTTCATGGTAAAATCTAATCATGCCTAGTGGGAAAGTGCCCTTAAGGAAATTATGCCAAAATTACAGATGTTATATTCATATAGGCAGAGGTGGAAAGTAACGAATTATATTTACTCGCGTTACTGTAATTGAGTAGTTTTTTTTTGTGTACTTCTACTTTTTAAAGTAGTTTTTAAAATCTGTAATTTTACTTTTACTTAAGTATGTTTTGTTTGAAGTATTGTAAGTCGCTACATTTTAAATCATATGCGCTACTGAGTAAAACAAATGAATGAAAATGCAAAAAATATTCTGCTTTGTATAAATGCTTCGTTGCGCTCGCGTGTGTGTATCGTGTCCTGGTCGCGCGCCGCTCCAGACTCCACTCCAGGTTTTCTCACTGTCCCCACATCGGCGTCTACTGACCTTCCACACGGTCGCTTCCGCCCTGAGAGTGACGTCATCAACCAGCGCCACCATATATAAACCGGAGAGAGACGCTGGAAAGAGGAAAGAGAGAGATTGTGGAAGAGATTGTGATTTTTGGCATTTTGATATTTGGTTGTGACTTTTTGCCTCCCAGTGACTTTGATTATTGCTTTGGTTGCTATTTGTATATATTTGTACAGTAGCTAAATTAACTGTATGTTTGTGCACTCACCAGTAGTAGGGGCGTGGCTGCCATTTATTTTGGGAAGAGGAATTTTTTTTTTTTTTCTTGCAGGTCTCTGTTAAATATAAATACCATTTAGTTTATTATTTTGGCCTGGGTCCACCCTCAATCTGATCCTCCTGTTGTGTGTGTGTGTGTGTGTGCGCGTGTGTGTGTATTTCTTTGTAAAACAATACAAACCTCATTATTTCATCAGTTAATGACTGGGTCTAGTTCTTTCTGCCATATACCACCATTTCCATACAGTTTAAAATAGAACCCTGAACCATATTAATGCTGTACTGCCGACACTAGACTGGGTCGTAACACAATATCGCTGTGAACACTTTTTTTTTCCAGTACAAAGAAAACAACAGCATTATTAAGCAAAGGTGTTAAAAAAAAAAAAAAAAAAATAGTTTGAGATTTATATCTGCTCATCTTATTTGAACTACGCTAGAATGCCTCATCCCACCCCGCTGTTAAAAAAAAAAGTTACTCTAACATTTACTCTGAGTAATTTTTTTATGAGCTACTTTATACTTTTACGTGAGTAGATTTTTATAATGGTAACTTTACTTGTACTTCAGTTAAATTTCACTGAAATAACAGTACTTTTACTTGAGTACAAAATTTTAGTACTCTTTCCACCTCTGCATATAGGTTTCAATTTTAGTTTTAGAGGCATTGTTTGTTTATTTATTTATTTATTTAAAATTCAACATCCTTTAACTGAACAATATGTGTTTACAGAGTTTTTTTTGTTGTTGTTTGTTTTTTCAGAGTAAACATGTTTAGATTTTTTTGTATTTTCTTTTAATTAAACTTTAGTAAAGTCTTACTTCTGTTAAATATTTTAATTCAGATTTTAGGCTTTTTTTTTTTTAGATTTGTTTTCTATAATAACTCAGTCAGGACCCCTTTTACAGTACAAAGAATTTTTTTCTGCATTAACACTGATTATTGTTATACAGTATTGAAGAAAATTCAGATTGATGTTAATTACTATCTTAACGTATCATGTCTATGGTATTTAGGATTGTGTCCGTGTGTGTGCGCGCATGTGTATATGCATGTGCACTTGTGCGTAACACAATAGGACATTGAGGCGGCCATGTTGTTAAAAATATCAGACCTGTGTGGATTAGCACACAATCAATCACACTCGTGTGGCACTGACACTTACAGTAGGACAGACAAAGGCTCATGCATAAGGCCTTAAAGACACACACATACAGACAGACACACATACACACACAAACCCACACTAGGGGATATTGTGTTTCGTCTACGGGGACCGGACAGGTGGTGCTACAGGAGAGCAAACAGTTGTCTCCATGTTTTCTGCACTTATATTACATTATAAATATTTATATAGCTACAGTACATACTGTATATCACATATATACAGTGATGACATGCATAACATTGCTTTATAATTAATATTATTTAGTCACACAAGTTTAATAACTCTTACTGAGATGTACAAAATGATATAGATAGATAGATAGATAGATAGATAGATAGATAGATAGATAGATAGATAGATAGATAGATAGATAGATAGATAGATAGATAGTATAACCCCTGTGATTTTAAAACATGGCTATGTACAGCCATGCTTGAACTTGTTGCAAAATGGTAAAAGGTCATGTGATACAAACCTAAGCAAATTTATTGTGTTCCCTTAATGAGAACCATAAGGACTCAGCTGTTCTATTGTGGGAGCCACTCAAGAACTTTCAGTTCTTGTTAACACACTTCTGGCACCAGCACCTGTTTTACTTATACACACAAGTTGATACAGTAGATATAGTGTGTGGCATGATTTTATGTCGTCCTGGGAACAAATCGTCCCCTACGACGATAAGAATATCTGACAGTTTTATGTGGACATTTGGCTGGTCCACATAAGTGCAGTTGTACATGAATATGTGCGTGGCTGACAAGGTACAGTATTACTGTATTTCTTTAGTTGACACCCCCCCACAGCTCATTTCCACACACACACAATTTCTTTTTTTTTATGATTAGGATATTTTTTCAATAAAAAGGATTGAATATAGAAATATTAAGTTAGTTTAGCATTTTTTTTTGTGGGACAGACTGTGTGTGTGTGTGTGTGTGTGTGTGTGTGTGTGT